>OU426944.1:9364422-9609144 GCA_911387795.2 Apamea monoglypha | reverse complement strand
CCCGTTTTTAACGCCACCCATATACTGCAGCACTTTCCTGAACATTCCCCTTTGAACCCCCCTTTCTATTTATATATATTGCGTATCTAACTAAATATCCCCCCCCCCCCCCTCGACCCCTCAAACACCCTCCGCAAACCATTACTGCCACTATAGTATAATAGTAGTGTGTAAGCTCCGACCTTTTGAATTAACCCCCCCCCCCCCCCCGCGCCTACCACTCCCCCCTAAACCGTATCCAATTCCCTCCCCTTTCCGCTCGGTCGCGTATGCACCATAACGTCGCAGCCCAGCTCAGATTATCATTTCTACCCCTTCCCCTCTCTGCCCCTCTAAATTAGTTCTTCCCTGACTATCCCGGTAGCGGCTGGGAATACAAAAAATTTTAACCACACTTCCCCCCCCCCCCCCCCTCTATAAACCGCCTCTCATCCAGAACCCAAACTGAGATAAAACCTTCTCTTTACTCCCCCCCCCCCCCTGTAGCCGATACTCCAGGTTTACAGGTCAAAACTTTAAATTTTTACCCAGAGCAAATTACACAGATCGCTAGCCCGTGTGGAAACGCGTTTTTTGACACCTCACCCGCGCCCATAGCACGTATAGAACGGGAGATAACGTCGATAAAGTGCTGCTCACCAACCGGGAATCGAACCCAGGACTTTTAAACTCCTTTAAACGTCTATATCTCGGGAACGGAGCGAGATAGCCCGTTTTTAACGCCACCCTGTATATCTATACTATCGTATAGATAGTATAGATATACTGCAGCACTTTCCTGAACATCCCCCTTCGAACCCCCTCCTTTGTTAAATAAATTGCGAATTTAATTAAATATCCCCCCCCCCTCGCCCCCTTCAAAACCCTCCGCAAACCATTACTGTAATCGCTGTATACAATAGTGTGTGTATACATCATTACCCCTCAAGTTAACCCCCCCCCCCGGAACTATACCCTATCCCCTCCCCTCTAACTCGCTTGTACACATATTATAACGCAACAGACCAGCCCAGGCCAAACATCTTTTTACCCCTTCCCCTCTCTTCCCCCCGAAATTAGTGTCCCCCATTATCTCGAAAACGGCTGGGAATATCCAAATTTTGACCAAATTTTCCCCCCCCCACCTACCCCCCCGTCATCTAGAACCTAGATTACAATAAGACCCCTAAACCCCCCTTTTTTTTGACCCCCCCATTTTTGACCTCGAAACATTAAAAATCGGAATATTAGTCTAAATTTATAACCTGGAACCCGGAAACCCTCTCGTGACCCTCGGTAACCCCTCTTCGACCGTTGACCTATCCCCTCCCGCTCCCCCGTGCCCCCGTTAGTTCTCCCTCACCCCCCCGGGCCTTAACTTCGCAGCCAAGGGTCGTAGACCGGCCAAGTTTGGGGTCTCTGGAATCGGGAGAAGAAGACCTTTCATCTGGCTGCGACAAAATCCCAAAATAACGCCCCCTTTTTAATATAATTTAAAAGTTTATATATATTCTTCCGTGCTGCAGTGCATGCTCTGTGTAAAGGCATAGGCGGTCCCTCGCTGTTGCCCTTGAGAAGCCACACTAAATAGCGTGACTTACCTGTCATACGGCACAGTATTTTATTTATTATAGTTAGACTAAGGGTCTGGGACCCGTTATTGTTAGTAGATAGCGATAGCGTCAGACATCCTAGCTCTATTGAGCTGTACGGAAAAAGACAACCTATTAGATTGATAGGCAATTGACTTGCGTCTTTGGGTTTGGGTTGTTCTACCGTTTCATAGTTTCTCGTGATACTTCTGTGCCTATCCCCCCTTTACAGGGATACAGAAGTAATCACTAGTGGCCTGGACTGGTTCTCTATGAACCTTACGTTCACGCAAGCCACCGCCATGTACCGCACACCGGCCAAGAAGGATGTGAGCTCGCCGGGCTCCAGGGACTCGCCGCACTCGACGGAGAAGGTTAGACCTTCGCTTCCCAGCGTGAGGCGAAGTATCGGGGAATGGGAGGCCGGAAAAACGGAGTCACAAACCAAGCCCCCGATAAACCTAAGACAAGACGCCACTCCAGGTACGTCTTCACAAACCACCAGCGCTATGGAGATCCGTCGCGCCCTGGTGGATACCGTAATACCGCCAAAAAGACCCGAGCCCGGTTACCCAAGCAAAACGGCGGAGGCAAGAGCCTGCCTTAACAAGGCAAAACTCCACCTCAACAATTCGCGCAACCTTAAGGCGGAAATTAAGAAAGAGGTAACAGCGGCAATTGACAGGTTGTACCAGTTGGTTAAAGAGGCGGAAAAGGGAAAAAGTGGCCTAAACCAACTGAATACAACAGAGGATCGGATAACCGAAGGAAAAAGTGTAGACCCAGCGAGTATCACCTGGTTGCGCTCCGCACTAGAGGAGCAAGCTCTAATAGTGAAGGAGGGCAACCAGATGATAAAGCAGCTACAAGTGACGCTACATGAGCAAAAAGAGGCGCAAGAAAAGCGTGACGGAGAGAGACACGGCGATGGAGACATCTTGAGGGGGATTCGAACCCTCGAGGAAACCACCAAGGAGATGGGCAAAATGGTCTCTGAGATCAGGGAGAGAGCTCCTACATATGCGGAGGCCCTGGCCGCACCCCAAAAAACCTGGGGCCTACAGCCAAGGCACTCCATCATCGTGTCTTCCGACGTCACACTGGACACCAGTGCAGAGGTGGTGGGAAGAGTGAAGGAGGTCTTGGACGCGAAAAAGAGCGGCCTGCAGATTGAGAGAGTCCGAAAAGTCAAGGACAAGAGGGTAATTATGAGTTTCGGTAATAAAGAGGACATGGCGAAAACCGCAGCCAAACTCAGAAACGACTGCCATCTGAAAGTGGAAGAGGCCAAAAACCGAAACCCACTAGTCATCATTAAGGACCTCTTGTCCTACAATAGCGACGAGGACATACTCACTGCACTCAAGGTCCAAAACGCTCGCCTGCTTGAGGACCTGACGGCTGAGGAGGCGACTGCTACCGTGAAATACCGGAGGAGGGCACGGAACTCGCTAGAGAACCATGTCATCCTAGAGGTGACACCGAAGCTATGGCAGAAGCTCACTACGGCTGGCAGAGTCTTCATCGACCTGCAGTGCGTAAGAGTCCAAGACCAAACGCCACTCATACAGTGCACGAAATGTTTGGCATACGGACATGGCCGAAAGTTGTGCACAGAGCCCGTGGATCTATGCAACTACTGCGGGGGGCCACATCTCAGGGCCGATTGCACCGGGCGGGTGTCGGGCGACAGACCAACGTGCAGGAACTGTGCAAAAGAAAAGCACGACGACACAGGTCACACAGTCTACAGCCACGACTGCCCGGTGCGCAGGAAATGGGATGTATTGGCGCGATCCGCAGTAGCGTATTGCTGAGGTGGTCCCGGGGGTTACACGAGCGGCGGCTACCCAAACATACACCGTGGTGCAAGCCAACCTCCAACGCAAACAACTGGCGACCAACGAGCTCATGCTCGAGGCAAAAAAGCACAAAATAGCCTTCGCACTGGTCCAGGAGCCGTATGTGGGTAACATAAAGGCAATGAGGTCGTACGGGGGGGCCAGGGTCTACCAGAACTCGGACAGCGGTGGGGGCACTGTTAAAGCGGCGATAGTCGTTTTTAATCATGATGTCGACGTCATACAGTGCCCCAGATTCACCACCAACAACATCGTGGTGGTGAAACTGCGGACGAGCGCATGGGAGATGCTGGCCGTCTCGTACTACTTCGAGCCTGACCAACCCATCGGGCCATACCTGGACCACCTAACAGCCGCGATGAAAGAGCTAAAGCCCAGGAAAGCCATCGTTGGAGGGGACGCTAACGCTAAAAGTGTGTGGTGGGGAAGCAGCACCATCGACGACAGAGGCGACGAGCTGGTGGGAACGATCGCGGAGCTAGACCTTCAGGTACTCAACCGCGGGAACAAACCCACCTTCGATACCATCAGAGGGGGACATAGGCTAACTAGCCATGTCGACGTGACGCTGTGCACAGAGGACTTGCTCGACCTGGTGGAAGAATGGACGGTAGCTGAAGACCTGACGAGCTCGGACCACAACGGCATATTAATCAAAATTAAACTAAAAAAGGGGAAGGGTTTTAATATCAAAAGAACTACCAGGAAATATAATACAAAAAAGGCCAATTGGACCATTTTTAATGAAAAAATGGTCCAATTAAAAACAGAAAATGAAATAAATATAGAACAGGTACAGCAGATAAACAGCAGGGAACATTTGGATGATACAATTGGAAAATACACTATGGTAATTACAGGAGCTTGTAATAAAGCAATACCTAGAAAAAAGGAAAATCACACACTTACTATGCCGTGGTGGACCGAAGAACTCGAAGTGATGAAGCACGAAGTCGCCACCAGGAAGAGAAGAATCCGGTGCGCTGCGCCGTCGCGTAGAGAAGGTGTGGTCGCGTTGTACCTGCAAGAAAAGGAGAGATATGAGCTAGAGGTCAGAAAACGTTCCACAGAAAGCTGGAAAAGCTTCTGCCAGAAACAGGACAGGGAAGGGGTATGGGAAGGAATCTACAGAGTGATCAAGAACACGGCGAAAAGACAGGAGGATTTGCCACTGGTTTGGAATGGGAGGGAAGCAGGTCAGGAAGGATCTGCGAGATTGCTGGCAGAAATATTCTACCCGGAGGACACAGAGGAGGAGGATAGCCCAGACCATCGTCGGATCAGAGCCCTGGCTGACCGTGTAAACGACTGGAGTCATAATGAGACCCATGACCCGGCGTTTACAACGGAGGAGCTCAGGTCCGCGACGGAGAGCTTCAACCCCAAAAAGGCACCCGGAGTAGACGGCTTTACAGCCGACATCTGCCAGCGGGCAATATACCAAGACATGGAACTGCATTTGGCAATATTAAACAAGTGTCGGGAACTGACGCACTTCCCCACGGCGTGGAAAGAGGCCACCGTGGTGGTGCTGAGGAAACCGGGCAAAGACAATTACACCAGTCCTAAATCCTATAGGCCAATTGGACTGCTACCGGTGATGGGTAAAATACTGGAGAAGATGATGGTTAGAAGGCTGGTTTGGTACCTGGCGCCCCAAATAAGCCCCCGCCAGTATGGCTTTATGCCACAGCGAAGCACGGAAGACTCCCTCTATGACCTGATAGCCCACGTGAGGGGCAAACTCGAAGAGAGAAAGCTTATCACGATGGTCTCGCTTGATATAGAGGGAGCCTTTGACAGTGCTTGGTGGCCGGCTATTAAGGTCAGACTGGCGGAGGCAAAGTGCCCTGCGGATCTCAGGCGAATGATAGCCAGCTACCTAAGCGACCGAAAGGTCCGGGTAAGGTATGCTGGCCATGAGTTCGCAAAAAGCACTAACAAAGGGTGTGTCCAGGGATCAATAGGCGGCCCCATCTTATGGAACCTTCTGTTGAACCCATTACTGGACAGCCTCACACAAAGAGGCTACTATTGTCAGGCCTTTGCGGATGATGTGGTGCTCGTGTTTTCGGGTGACACGGCCCTAGATATCCAGAGACAGGCCAATGTCGCTCTCGAACATGTGCGGGGGTGGGGTGTCATGAATAAGCTCAGGTTTGCGCCTCACAAAACCTGCGCCATGCTACTGACAAGAAAGCTTAGGTATGACACGCCGCACCTGACCATGGGAGGGATCGACATTGGAATGTCTTCGGAGATAAAGATCTTGGGGCTCACAATTGACTCCAAGTTGACCTTCAATAGCCATACGGCTAACGTCTGTAAGAAGGCACTTGGAGTCTACAAACAGCTGTCGAGAGCCGCCAAGGCCAGTTGGGGTCTCCACCCGGAAATAATCCGCATAATATACACCGCTACGGTAGAGCCCATCATCACGTACGCGGCCGCTGCCTGGTCCTCAGCATCGAAAAAGCATGGGGTTCAGCGCCATCTAAATGCAGTCCAGAGGGGTTTTGCCCAAAAATTGTGCAGAGCGTACCGTACGACCTCTCTCCATTCAGCGCTGGTACTGGCTGGATTATTGCCACTCGACCTCCGCATACAAGAGGCAGCCGCCCTGTATGAGGCGAGAAGAGGGGCACCCCGGCCGGAACTAGCAGACAGAGAGGTCGAACGGAGAGTCGAATTCGCCAGTACACCACATCCGGCGAAGCACGCCGCGATAGAGTTCGTGAGCCTGGTAGACCAGGAACAAGTTGAAAGCTACAATAACCAAGCTATACGGATATTCACCGATGGCAGCCGCATTGAGGGCAAAGTGGGAGCAGCGCTAACCCTATGGGATAGTGTAGCAGAGGTGAAAACCATAAAACTCAAGCTGGCCCCGTATTGTACGGTATACCAGGCGGAGCTCCTCGCGGTGTGTAGAGCCACCGAGGTGATCCAGCGGAGAAGTGAGGAGAGCTATGGAATATATAGTGACTCCAGGTCAGCCCTGGAGACCATAGCTAACCCCACAACAACGCATCCCCTGGCAGTTGAGACCCGCAAAAACATAACGGCGATTGAAAACCAGAACAAAACTGTGTATTTGTTCTGGATCAAGGCACATGCGGGCCTCGCGGGGAACGAAAGGGCTGATGAACTGGCGAAGGACGCGGCTCTTAATTCCAAAACCAAGCCTGACTACGATCTGTGCCCGGTTTCATTCGTCAAGCGACAAATCCGAGAGAGGTCGATTGACGAATGGAACCAAAGATATAAACAAAGTGCCAGGGCCAAAGTAACGAAACTTTTCTTTCCCGACGTCACTTCTTCATACAAGATAGTGCGACAAATGGCCCCAACAAATATCACTACCCAGGTACTGACGGGGCACGGCGGGTTCTCTGAGTACCTGAATCGGTTCCGGTGCAAGGAGAGCTCATCGTGCATCTGTGAGCCTGGAACACCCGAAACGGTAGAACACATCTTGACCGAATGCCCAGTCCACCTCCTGAAAAGACTCGACGCCGAAAATAGAATGGAATATAAAATAACAACAAAAAATTTCCCATATCTCATATCGCATAGTAAATACAGGGAGATATTCGCAGCTTATTTCATCGATATAGCAGAGACGGTTATAAATAGAAACAAATAGAACAATAAAGATATGCTATATATATATTAGTATAGAATATATAACACTAGCATATAAGTAACAAAGCATAAAATAAGATGTTAAAACTAAGGTATAGAAATAAGTAAAATAAGAAATAATAAGGAATAAAAATGAATGTGTAGCGATAGATGTAAACAAGATATATTATATTAAGTAATAAAGTAAATCAGATAAGGCAAAAAAAAACCTATGTAACCCCACCCCACGTACAAGGTGAATGTAATGTAGCAATAGCAAGTAGTGTGTAATAATGGAAAGTAGTGCGTAATAAAAATAATAGATGTAATAATAATAAGTAATAAAGGAACAATAGTATAAGTAGTATGCAATAATAATAAGTAGTGCGTCATAGAAATAACAAATGTAGTAGCAATAAGTAATAAGTCGGTTTAATAAAGAACAACCCGTAGACATCCCATCCCAATAGTTACCTAAAGGTCTCTGATCATGTCAGAGGAAATACGCAACGCCCTGTGATTACGGGTGAATATAAAAAAAAAAAAAAAAAAAAAAAAAAAACCTAACCTGAGCGAACCTAACCTGAGCGAACCTAACCTGAGCGAACCTAACCTGAGCGAACCTAACCTGAGCGAACCTAACCTGAGCGAACCTAACCTGAGCGAACCTAACCTGAGCGAACCTAACCTGAGCGAACCTAACCTGAGCGAACCTAACCTGAGCGAACCTAACCTGAGCGAACCTAACCTGAGCGAACCTAACCTGAGCGAACCTAACCTGAGCGAACCTAACCTGAGCGAACCTAACCTGAGCGAACCTAACCTGAGCGAACCTAACCTGAGCGAACCTAACCTGAGCGAACCTAACCTGAGCGAACCTAACCTGAGCGAACCTAACCTGAGCGAACCTAACCTGAGCGAACCTAACCTGAGCGAACCTAACCTGAGCGAACCTAACCTGAGCGAACCTAACCTGAGCGAACCTAACCTGAGCGAACCTAACCTGAGCGAACCTAACCTGAGCGAACCTAACCTGAGCGAACCTAACCTGAGCGAACCTAACCTGAGCGAACCTAACCTGAGCGAACCTAACCTGAGCGAACCTAACCTGAGCGAACCTAACCTGAGCGAACCTAACCTGAGCGAACCTAACCTGAGCGAACCTAACCTGAGCGAACCTAACCTGAGCGAACCTAACCTGAGCGAACCTAACCTGAGCGAACCTAACCTGAGCGAACCTAACCTGAGCGAACCTAACCTGAGCGAACCTAACCTGAGCGAACCTAACCTGAGCGAACCTAACCTGAGCGAACCTAACCTGAGCGAACCTAACCTGAGCGAACCTAACCTGAGCGAACCTAACCTGAGCGAACCTAACCTGAGCAAGTAACCGATAAAACATCGCACAGCAGACGCAGAACACCAGCGGAACATCCGTGAGTCCATATTAAATTAAAAAAAAAAAAAAAAAAAAAAAAAAAAAAAAAAAAAAAAAAAAAAAAAAATAAGTTTTCCGACATGGTCTCCCCCAGGTCCACCTGCCAGTTCAGCACGCGCGCGGCTAACGCAGGGGTGGCGAAGGTGACGTCCACTATCGAGCCACCCTGACGCCGCACGCATGTCTGGACGCTTCCTCTGTTCAAGAGAGAGAGTCCAGAGGAGGCTGTCCACAGCTCCACCGCCCGCCCCCGTGCGTCGGTGGCCGGGTTGCCCCAGGTCACCGACTTGGCATTCAGGTCTCCCAGCACGGAGACCTGACGCGGCACCGCCCTGCTGACCACGGCGGCCAGGACTCCGAGAAAGTTCTCAAAGTCCTGAAGAGGGCGGTTTGGGGAGAAATATAACCCCACTAGGGCAAAGTCTCCCCACGCGGCGGCCACGTATCCCGGACCCCTCTCTAATAACGAGAGGGGAGGGGAGTCTGTGGAAGACCCGCCGCTAGTGCCACCGAGTCGTCCTCGTCACCCAGCCAGCTGCCGGGGATCGAGTAGGGCTCGGCGACCACCGCTACGTTCACCAACCACTCGGCCATGACCTGCACTACCAGGTCCTGGGCCGCTCTGCAGTGGTTGGTGTTCGCCTGGAGGATGCGGTAGTTGGAAACCATTATTCCGACATTGCACCTGCATCCTCAGCTGCCGCCGCTGGAGCTGCAGCGGCGGCGACGACGGCAGCGGTGGTGGCAGCAGGGCGAACCTGCGCCGGCACTATGCCCTTCCTCACGGGGGGCTTGCAGCTCCTGCCCGTCATCCTGTGGCCCGCGGGGCGGCCACTGGCTGCACACGCCATGCAGTGTGACGTGGTGGCGCGGCAAGTGACGCTCTTATGTCCCTCTTGCCCGCACTGGTAACACGCGTCTCCCCAGTCGGACTTGGAGGGACACGTGGTTCGGGTGTGGCCGAACGCGAAGCACTTGAAGCAGCGCGTAGGCTGGTCTTCAAGTGCCCGGACCACAGCCGAGCCGAGCCCCACGAGCAGCCGTCCCTTGGTCGCAGCAAGGACGGCCCCGGCCGCGGCGATTGGGCACTCGACGCGGATGGTGCCCATGCCGCGGCAGCCGGGCCGGACGGCTCCGCCTTTCACCGCGCCGGCGTCGCAGCCTCCAGCCGCCGCAACGGCCGTCACCACATCCTCCTTGGTGACCGAGTCGTCCAGATCGGCCACCTCCAAGTCTGCGGTCTTGACGGGCCTGTCGACCATCGCCGCGTCCGCGATGACCTCTTGCAACTTTGTTGCGAAGAGGTCCGCATTAGTGCCGCGCTGCTCCCCCGAAAACTCGAAAATTCGAGCCCCGGTTAGGGTTCAGCGGCATGTTATATTGCTGATCCCCAGCTGGGAGGGATCAGCATTAGTACGAGCTCGTCTTAGGACGGACTCGTACGTCTCGCCCCGCTCCACGGCCTCCGGGGTGATGGTCACCACGACGGCCGCGGTTTTGGGGGGAACCAGCTTCCTCCCGCCGGCTGGAGCCCTTTTGGCTGCAGGAGCAGTCGCAGCGGGCTTGGGGGCTGATTTTGTGCCACCCTTCCCCTTTCCACTCCTGACCACTTCCGTCCACGACTGGTTAGACGGGGTGGTGGAGGGAAGAAGGGCGTCTTCCCGCTGCGAGTTCTGGGGGGCTGCTGGAGTGGCAGACGACCCAGGCGCTCCCTCCGCGCTTGTGGTGGGGGTTTGAGGAGCCACCTTGCACCTCAAGCCCTTCCCTTTCCCCTTTGAGGGCTTCGGGGCATGGGGCTGCGCACCCGATGCCGGGCCTGCCACAGGCGCAGGTTCCGGCTCCGTCGGTGGACGGCTCTTATCCGCCGCTAGCGGCGGGCGGAGCCGCCTTTCCGGCAGGAGCCGGTCCTCAATGCCTGCGAAGCAGGCCGCCATGACAACCTTTCGGATTATATCCTCAAGGTTGGAAGGGGAGGAGGAGCCTCCTACCACCGGTCCTGGAGCAGGTTGGGCAGGGCGGGCCGTGGCCTCAGCCAGCTTCTAGTGAAGCTGGCTGACCTCCGCCTGCAGGCGATCCACCTTCGCCTGCAGCTGCCGCGTCTCGTCCGTGGCCGTCCTCTTTACCAGCTCCAGGACAATGCCATGCAAGCTGGCGGCCCGGCATTTGAGGGCCCGATGCCGGCAGCTCTACGCCGGCATCTTGAAGAGTATGGCCTCTCTACACTCTGGCGAGCACCCACGCCTCGAGCTCCCAAGGCGGGGTGCCGGCCAGAGCGCAAGCTGCCGCGGAGCCCACCGTGCGGTAGGCCCGCGCCACCCGTTGAGCTATGGCCCTTTGGGGTGCCCGCAAGGCAGCGGCGTTCTCCCTCCTTTGGAGGGAGTCCTCCCAGATAGGGGCCCCGTACAGGGCCATGCTCTTCAGGATGCCGGCGTAAAGTTGCCAGCATCGGGCACTGGGCCCCCCCAAGTTGGGAAGCAGCCACGACAGCGCGCCCGCAGCCTTCAGCAGGCGCGACGACAACCCGCTAAAATGCGGGCCGAAGCGCCACCTGCTGTCGATTACAAGGCCCAGATATTTCATCTGGGCCT
The DNA here is from genome assembly GCA_911387795.2 of Apamea monoglypha. Lineage (NCBI taxonomy): Eukaryota > Metazoa > Arthropoda > Insecta > Lepidoptera > Noctuidae > Apamea > Apamea monoglypha. The sequence continues at coordinate 9,598,061 of OU426944.1, read as the reverse complement.
TGACCTCGATTCTGACGCCCTCCACGAATATGTGGGCGTCAGGTGGGGGGCGCTGTCGAGGTCCGTGGAAGAACACGGCCTCGGTCTTGTGCAGCGCCACCGTTAGACCTAGGCGGCGGATCCTCCCCGCGACCAAGGATCCGCCCGCCGAGGCCAAGTTGGCCGCCTCCCTGAAACTCCCCCCCCGGGCGGTGAGGAGAGTGTCATCCACGTAGCAGACGACACTCGTGCCTCGGAGGAGAGTTCCCCGCAGGAGCCAATCGTAGCCGACGTTCCAGAGGAGTGGTCCTATGACTGACCCCTGTGGAACGCCGGCTTCGACGGCGTACCGCCGGACTTGGCCAGCCCTGTTTACCAGGAGGATCGCCCGATCCTCCAGGTAGCTGGCCAGCAGACTGTGCAGGTATCGAGGCACTACGTGGAATCGGAGCGCCTCTAGGATGGTGGAGTGGGGAACAGAGTTGAAGGCGTTGGCTATGTCGAATGACACAGCCAACAATCCGTCCCCCGCCTCCATAGCATCCTTCACCTGGCCCTTGAGGCGGGCCAGCGCGTCCACCGTGGAACGCTCAGCCCGAAAACCGAACTGAGCGTCCGACAAGTCCGGCCCGGTGTCCCGCAGATGGTCCTTTAGGCGGGCGGCGATTATCCCCTCGAACATTTTGCCGACCTCATCGAGCAGTACGATGGGTCGGTATGCCGAGGGGGAATCTGCCGGGCGGCCCTCCTTGCGAAGGAGGCACAACTGCCCCTCCTTCCACGGTTTCGGGAACCTCCCAGACGCAAGGCATGCGCTGAAGAGGTCCCGAAACCTCTCCTCCATTCGAGTGGCGGCGATCGCCACCACTCTTGCGGGAACACCGTCGGGGCCCGGAGCCGTCTTCTTGGCGCGGATGCGGAGAATCGCCGCGCCGAGTTCCGACTCCGTGACAGGGGGGGCCTCCTCTTCCTCGTCGTCTGGCGGTGGGCCCATCTCTGGCGGGGTGAAGCCCATCGGGGGGGGGGGAAACCTTTTTTTTTTTTTTTTGTTCCGGGGTGGAAAATCCTCATGGATGTCCGTCGCCCTGGGGCGGGCGACGGGGTCTGTCAGACTCTTACTGACTAAAAACCACCCCAGTGTTCCATCTCTCACCTACGCCGGGGGTCGCGGGAACGTAAGATCCTTCCGCAACCCCCGACTGGTGCCGGCCCGCCACCGCGGGCCTCCTCGGGTCAGAGGGGGGAGGGAGGTGTTTGACTCCCCCCGCGACGTCTAAGAGAGGCGCGCGTGGAACACTACGCGCCGCCATCTCGGGTCCTGATGTGTGGGGGGCGACGGACGTCCCCAAGTCCGTCGCCCCTGGACCCATTTAGGGGGGCTGGAAGAGGGCGTTATCCGCCCTCCGCCGACGCCCGGTGCGCCTGCTGCGGGCCGGGTGAGAGGACGAGATCTCCCTCTCCCTTTCCGCAGCCTCCTTCTGCGAGACGACCGTTTCGCAGAAGGAAACCACCGCGTCCCAGGCCTCTTCGCTGCCGACCTTCGACTCGACCACGGCCGGCAGCGACAGGTCACTGCCTACTTCTGAGATGAGGGCACGGCGCGGCTCCTCCCAAGCGGCACACTCTGCCAGCGTATGCCGCGCCGTGTCCTCCCGACAGTCGACGCAGTGGTGACACCGGGCGTCCGGCTCCCTGTTTATGCGACACAGGTACTTCCCGAAGCAACCATGCCCCGAGAGCACCTGCGTCACCCGAAACGACAGGGAGCCGTGCCTCCTCCCGAGCCAGCGCTCGAGCACCGGCCGGACCGCCTCGATGGTGCCGAGGCCGGCGGTAGGGCGTGTGAGCCTGTCCCGCCATTCCGCCACCAGGACCTCGCGAAGCTGAGACCGACGCAGCTCCATGTGTCGCTGCATCGGTCGCTCGCCCCGCGCCCTCGCTTCCTCGCGCCACCGAAACAGTGACGCGAGTACTTTCGCCTCGAGGTCCCAGGGCGGGGATCCGGCCAGTGCGCAGGCCGCCTCGTAGGAGATCGTGCGATATCCTCTGATGACTCTGACGGCCATCGCTCTCTGCGGTTTCCGCAGTACCGCGATACTGCCGGCCGTCAGGTCAGAGGCCCACACCAGGGCCCCATACAGGGCCATCGATCGCACGACCCCCACGTAGAGCCGCCTACAGGCGGCGCTCGGGCCCCCCAGATTGGGAAGCAGCGTTGACAGCGCCCCGGCCGCGCCCAACAACTTGGGCGCCAGCCGCCGGAAGTGGGGGCCAAAATCCCACCGGCTGTCGAGCACCAATCCTAGGTACTTCATGGTAGACTCGACAGCGATCCGAGCCCCCCCGACCACGATGTGTGAACCGGGCGGCGGCGCCCGCCGGGGGCCATGCCTCCGACTTGCTGAGGGCCACCTCCAGGCCTAGGCGACGTATGCGGCCCACCACCTGTGAGACCGCAGCCGTCGCCAGCAACGCTGCTTCCCTGTGCGAGCTCCCCCGGGCAGTGACCAGCGTGTCATCCGTGTAACACGTCAGGTCTACCCCCGGTCTGAGCTCGCCCCTCAGCACCCAGTCGTACCCGACGTTCCACAGGAGCGGTCCTAGGACCGAGCCCTGGGGAACGCCGCACGACATGCGGCGCTGGTTTCCGCCATCGCGTCCCATGTAGGTGACACACCTCTTCGACAGATAAGCCCCAACGGTGTGGCGGAGGTAGGGAGGCACCCGATGATACCGCAGTGCCTCCCGAATACAACTCCAGGGCAGGGTGTTGAAGGCGTTGGAGATGTCCAAGGACACCGCCAACATCACCCCGCCCCGGGACACCGCTTCCTCCGCCAGGACTCTCACTCGCGACACAGCGTGTACGGTGGAGCGCCCATGCCGAAACCCGAACTGACTGTCGTCCAGGTCCGGCCCCTCTCTGCACAAGTGGCCGACGAGGCGGGCTGCGATTACTCGCTCAAACAGCTTACCCACCTCGTCTAGCAGCACTATGGGCCGGTACGCGGACGACGAGTCCGCGGGGCGCCCCGCCTTCCTGAGCAGGACCAGACGACCAGATTTCCACAAAGAGGGAAACTGGCCCTGCTCAAGACACGCTGTGTAGAGTCCTCTTAGTTGGGGCTCGAGCTCCTTCAGAGCGCGGGCTAACGCGCAGCCATGAATCCCGTCGGGCCCCGGAGCCACGTTCTTGGCCCGGAGCCGCATCACGGCTGCCCCCATCTCTGCCTGTGTCACCTCTGGGACGCTGATGGCGATCTCCTCTGTGGACTCTGTGGCTGTGAACAGAGCCATCGGCGGCGGCGTATACTCCGCTCTTGCCGGGAAGAGGGCTGCGACCACTTCCTCCAGCAGCTCGGGTTGGAGACTCTCCGTAAGTGGGGGCGCCGCGGCTCGAAGTTTCCCTCGAACCGCGCGATAAGGGCGCCCCCACGGATCCCCGTTTAGAGTCTCCAACATCTCCTCCCTGGCTCGCGTCTTCGCCTCGCTGATGGCCAGCCACAGAGTCCCCTTCGCCGCGCGGTACACCTCATACAGCGCGGCTTCTTCGTCAGGGACCCGACGACGTCTCCTCCGGTATCGGGTGTACTGGCGCCTGACCGCCACGCACGCGACGCGCAGCTGCGCGATCTCGGCGGTCCACCAGTACACCTGGCGCCTTGCTGGCTGTGCGTGGACCCGGGGCATGGACGCATCGCAGATTTGCGTCATCGCCCCGCGGAACCACAGCGCCTCCTGCTCGACGTCGACGGGTCCGTTCGTTGCCGACTCCCGGCACCAGGCCTGGGCAATAGCGGCCTCCTCGAGAAGCTCCCTGTCGATGCGCTTACGCGCCCAGCGCGGACCGTCCGTTCGCGGCGCCGGTGAACCGCGCGCGAACGTGGTCTGGGCGGAGACGTCGAAGCGGATGTATCGGTGATCCGACAACGTCTCCACCTCCACGGCGACACGCCAGTCGCGGACACGACGCGCGACAGCGGGGCTAGCGAACGATACGTCCACTATAGACCCGCCCCGCTGCCGCACGCACGTGTGGACCGAGCCCCGAATTAGGACGGTCAGCCCAGTCGTAACCGCCCACTCCTCCAGCACCTCGCCTCTAGCATCGGTCACAGGGGACCCCCACGCCGCAGACTTGGCGTTGAGATCCCCCAGTAACAGCACCGGGCGAGGGTGGAGTCGGGCCACGACGGCACCCAACTCGACAAGGAACCTCTCGAAGTCGGCGAGACTCTTGTTGGGCGAGAAATACGCGCCAACCGTGCCAATGCCGTCCGCGAGGGCGGCTACCCAGCCGTGACCTCGGGACGGGTTGACGAGAGCCCCGCCAATGATGGCCACCAAACCGTCCAGGTCTCCCACCCAGTTATCCCTGGGGGGGACGAAATACGGTTCGGCGCAGCCACCTGGATCGACCACTCTGCCATGCTCTGGAGCAAGAGATCCTGAGCCCTAGCAGAGTGGTTGATATTGCCATGGAGGAAATGGTAGAGCGCCATTTATGCGCAATCCATCCCCTCCACCACACCATTCCTAGGCCGAGAGTCGGCCGAAGGGCTGCCAGGCTGAGGGGGGGGTAAAGAGCCCCCGGCAGCCATGGCACCCCTTCTCTTCTTGGTCTGGGCGGGCGCGCCACAGGCCTTTCCGCCCGCTCTGTGCCCGGCGGGCCTCCCTGCAGCTGTACAGAGGCTGCAGTTTGGCGCCGCGGAGCACTGGGCCGCCTTGTGGCCGGCCTGACTGCAGCGAAAGCAGAGCTCGCTGCGGTCTATTTCGGCGGTGCACCGCGCCCTGACATGTCCAATGCCAAGGCAGCGGTAGCACCGCAAGGCCCTGGGTTGCAGCGGCTTCACCCTCGCTGCCACCCAACCCACCAACAGACGCCCAGCGTCGGCGACTTTGTACGCCGCCGCCACCGGGCACCACACCCAGATCGCGCCGAGCCCGGAAGCGTCGACGCGAATCTCGCCCGTCCGCACGTCGTCGGGCGAACATCCGCCGACTCGGGCGACGGCCGCCACGACCTCGGCCGGAGTCGTCGAGTCGTCCAGACCGTCGATGTGAAGTTCTGCGGTCTTCACCGGTCTGGACACTCGAACGTCCTCCGCGCTGAGGACCTCCCTCAGCTTGGCGGCCAGGATGTCCGCCTTCTCGCCGCTCGAGGCACCCGACACCTCGAACAGCCGCGCCCCCGTCATTGCCGGCCTCATCTTGAAGCCGGTCGGTGTGCCAAGGTCGGGGAACGCGAATTTGGCTCTCGCCTCCGTCAGGACCGCCTTGTATGTCAGGCCCCTTTCAATGGCTCCGGGCTGCAGCGTAATCACTACAGCCGCGGAGCGTGGGGCTCTGACCCTAGACGGCCCCTGAGCCTTCTTGGGTGCCGATGCCGGTGCTCCAGCGGGTACCGGCGGCGGCGGCGCCGTTTTACGGCGACCCTTCCTGACGACCGTCGTCCAGGTCTCTGCGGTAGACGTGGACGCGGTCGCCGAAGGTACGGTCGCCGGGGGTGCGGTCGTCCGGGAAGTTCGCGCGGACGCTCCCTCACCGGACTTCCTGGGCCCCTCCGCTGGCTTTTTGCCCCCCTTGGGCTTTCCGGCCGCCGTTGCCGGGCCCGACCTGGCGGGCTCCTCCTGTCTCCGCCTATCCGCAGCGAGCGGCGGCCGGAGAGTCTCTGCCGGGAGGAGCCTCGACTCCAGGCCCTGCAGACGGGCATTCATCATACCCCCGCACTGCAGCATGCAGATGCGAACGATCTTCTCGATGTCCGCATCCGCAGGCAGGGCGGGGGTAGGGTTCGACGACGGGGCCGACGGTGGCGGGGCAGCGACGGGAGCGGAGCCGGTGGTCGCAGGACGCCTCTGCTGCCATTCGGCCCTCTGCGCGGCAAGCTCCCGCTTGAGGTCCTCTAGCTCGGATCGGAGACGGCCGTTCTCCTCCCACAACTTCGCCGTTTCCTCCGTGCTTGTACGGCTAAGGAGGACCCCAACTGCCTCCTTGATGCCGTCAGCCGCCTCCTTCAGAGCGCGCGTGAACGTGCCCTTCAGACTGCCAGACTTAGTGGCAACCTTCAGGACGACGTCCACGCCGTCCAAAACTTGCCGGCTGAGCGCCACCGCCGACAGGCTCTCACCGGCAGCCGCCTGAGCAGAGCGCCGCTCTCGGGCCAGCCGTGCCATCTCGCTGACCTCGTCAGCCGCCACCGCCTTCCGCTGCGCCCGCTTTGCGGCATTCGCCTCGGCCTTGTTGGACCCCAACAAGGATAGGAGCGAGGACGAGGAGCCCTCGCTCAGGTCCATTATTGAGGTCCCGGGGTCGCTCTCCACGCTCTCCACAGGACGCTCTGTGGGAACTGGAGTTGCGGGCCGAGACATTGGCACGAAGCGACCCGCTCGGTCACGGCTCGGCAACCGAGCGGGGGCTCCCCCCGCCACCGCGCGACCCCGCCCTCTCTGTGCCGTTGGCACTTTAGGGGCCGACAGGTTCTCCTCACTGGAGGAGAGGCCCATCGACCCCGAGTCCCCGCTTCGCATGCGCTTCCTCCGAGTGTTGGAGGTGCACCCGCGCGTGTCCAGGTCCCTATCGGGACATGAGCCTCCTCGACTCTTGTTGCCGTCAACGACGGCAAGCGGTACTTCTGCGTCGCACAGGCGCTCCAGGTTAACCCGGAGCTCCTTTTGCGACGCAGGACTTGGTGGACGCAGGTCGGCGGTGGTCTGCCGGCCCACGAGGCTAATGGTGCCCCCCCCCCAGATACGGTGGGGCTGCCTTCCGAAGAAGGGCGGGATTGACCCTCCTTGTGTAGGAGGGTACCCGCCTGGGGAATATTTCCAGTAGCCTTGTTATTCATTTTTTTCAACCTTTTAAAGGGTGAGGTCCCTTTTCTCCGCGCTAACGACCGGATTCCCTCCGGCCATTCATCCCCTCGGCACGCTAGACCTTGGGATTGGGGTAATTTTTTAGAGAGGTTGTCTTCCTCGCAGCCCGGGCCTCAGTGGCCCGGACCCCCGGTCCTGAGCTCAGGATTACGGGGTGGCCGACGGCTGGCCAGAACCAACCGTCGCCCCAGCGTGCCCACGCTGCCGCCGGATACCGGACAGACGCAGCGCGGGCATGGACACCCTTCACCACCCACACTCTCGTGGGTGCAACGGCGCGAACCGCCCCTCCCCAGTCTTACGCCCACTCAACTCCCTCTGTAAGCAGAGGGGGAGTAGACGTATCGACCGTCTGTAGCCCGGTTCCCTTCAACGACCATCGAGGATGATCGGTGATTGGAACCATGGCCCTTCCCCGTTTGTTGAAGATTAGCCGCCAGCCCCAAGTGTCCACCAAAACCTGGTGGGCACTTGGAGCCGACGTTGCCCAGAGTGCGCCACGAGGAGGCTCTTCAACATGCACCACGGGGGGGGGAAACCTAACATAACCTAATATTGGAACGTCATTCTGCCGTCTTCATTAGTAACGGAAAACCAGCTAACCTCGTGGAGCATAGCATCGAAACTGGAAAGTTGATCAGATGCTAGACGCAGGTATTATCACGCCATCGAAATCACCGTGGGCAGAACCTGTGGTAATGGTCCCCAAAAAAAAAAAAAAACGGTGGTATACGGGTTTGCATAGATTACCGCCAGCTAAATAGTATAACCGTGGCTGACGCGTATCCCTTACCCAGGATAGATGACTTATTACATGAAGCCAAACCGACACCTTACATGTCATCTTAGTTAGATCTTAGAGCAGGGTACTGGTAAATTAAAGTACGTAACGGAGATCAGGAAAAGACGGCCTTCGTCACACCGTTCGGACTTTACCAATTCCCTTCGGATTACGTAATGCCACAGCAACTTTCCAGCGATTCATCGATAGATTAAAGCTGCAACTAGACGGAGTGAGGTTACTGGCTTATTTGGATGACCTGATCCTTCTCTCTTCATCATTTGAACAGCACCTACAAGACCTAGAAATGCTTTTTCAATTGCTGCGAGAAAATAATGTAGTTGTTAACCGGCAAAAGTGTCGATTTTGTCAAGAACAGATTCCTTATCTAGGACACATTATAACCAAAATAGGCCTGTGCACAGATCCTGCGAAGATATCAGCTATACTCGATATGCCAGCGCCGAAGAATGTTCGACAGGTACAATCTTTCCTGCAGACTTGTTCCTGGTATCGTCGTTTCGTACCGCACTTTGCGAAGATTAGCCAACCACTTATTCGATTGACGAAAAAGGACGCAACATGGGAGTGGGGAACTAGTCAAAAGGACGCTTTCAGTGAGCTCAAACGATGTCTAACCAGTGCACCAATCTTATGTCAAGCAGATTTGAGTAAACCATATGTAATTAAAACAGATGCTAGTGACTACGCCATTGGAGCTGTTCTGGTGCACAACTGAGGAGGGCACAACTAAGCACCCCGTGGAATATGCAAGTCGCTTATTGACCAAGGCGGAACGGAATTATTCCACCACTGAGCGCGAAGCATTGGCAGTCATATGGGCTGTATCAAAGTTTAGGCGGGGCTAAATAGAAGGCTCTACGGTAGTAATTGCCATCGACCATCAAGCACTAAAATGGCTGATGTCCATTAAATCTCCTACAGGGCGACTTGCTAGATGGGCATTACAACTCCAACCGTATAATTTATCAGTGAAATATATACCAGGGAAAACTAACGTGATTGCTGATAACCTTTCAAGACCATCGTGCACTGAACCGCAAGGGAACTATGAAGTATGCATTGTATCCATAAATATGCGTCGCCGCTCTGCATCCGAAATACGACAAGAACAACTGAAAGATAGCTATTTGAAGACAGTTATGGATGCACTGGAGAAACCAGTTCAAGATCAAGATGCTGTTTATTGGGCAAATAAAGGTTACATCATAAATAATGGACTGCTACACCGTTATATATATACAAGATAGTGACAACGATAGTGCCCAATTGGTCATCCCTCAACATGAAAGATCGACCATACTTTCACAGTACCACGATGATCCTACCGCTGGCCATTAATCATAATCATAATCATAATCATTCATTTATTGCATTTCATGTTGTTTACAGGTTGTTACATTATGATAGTTCCAAACAATGAACCCTGCTAGGGCACAGCAATGTATAGGCGATAGGTTTTAATTAATGTCACATGCTATCATTATTCATAAAATTTGTTAATATAGATTAATTTAAAAATTATTAATTATTATTATACATTATGTCATTCTTATAAACTAAATAAAATAAATAAATTATCATTTTCACATTATAATCTCATACTTATTTATGTCATTTGCAATGAGCCTAAATGTCATTATTATCTCAGTTAATTTAATGTCAATAGATTAGTTTTACATTATAATATGTCACATTTTCAGATAAAATAAAATAGAAAGTAATCACAAAAAAAAATACAGGAATGAGGTAGTAGCGGACTGGTGTTTTATAGAGTACCTAGTTATTTATGTGTAATGTGTTCAAGTCGATATTAATTTATTTATTTCTCGGTTAAAAATTCTTTTAGGCTATAATATGATTTTAAGTTTAAGTGGTTTTGTAGGTCATTTTTAAATTTGTTGTCATACTCTGTATCCTTAATTGAATTCGGGAGTTTATTGTAGATTTTAACGCACATGGCCAGAGGCCCAGAATGAAACATAGCTAGTTTTGAGGTTGGTACCGCTAATTCGTTTAGATATCGGTTTCTAAGACTGCGTTGCTGTGGGCGTTGCTGTTTTGCTAGCGGAAAAAGCGATGGGTATTTTCTCACAAATTTACTAGCTTCTAGGATATAAATACCTGATAGCGTAAGTATTTTATGTTCTATAAAGTATTGTTTGCAACTTTCCGTACTTTCTATATTTACTAGGATTCGAACGCATTTTTTTTGTAAAATGAATAGTCGCTCTATATCTACACTATTTCCCCACATTATAATTCCATAGTTTAGCCACGAATATGCGTATGCGTAGTATGCTGAAAGAGCTGTTTTGAAGTCGGTTGCTTTTTTTAGTTCTCTTAAGGCATATATAAAGCTAGCCAATTTATTTGATAGGGTTTGTATATGAGCTTTCCAGTTTATATTTGTATCGACAGTCAGGCCTAGCAGTGTAAAATCGTTTACACATTGTAATTTTATATTATTATATGAGAAGTCGATATCTACCTTTTCTTTCTGATATGGTCCATATTGCATCAACTTCGTCTTCGAGAAATTTATTTCCAAATTATGGTCTTTTAACCATGCCATTATGTTAGTAAGAATGTCATTTAAGATTTCGTTAAGGGTCCCGTTATTATCGTAAGGAAAAATGATTGAAATGTCGTCAGCAAATAGGACACTGTATGAATTTATTTCTTTAGGGAGGTTATTTATATATATTAGGAACAATAGGCACCCCAAAACACTACCTTGAGGAATTGACATGGTTACTTTTGCTCTATCAGATTTAACACGCGTTATCAGGCCAGTCTGCGCATCTTTATAATCTACTTCTACATATTGTTCCCGATTTTCTAAGTAAGAGCAAAACCATTTGTAGGCTGTGCCTCTGACACCTATTTCGTACAATTTATTTAGAAGGATCTTATAAGACACTCTATCGTAGGCTTTGCTCATGTCTAGCAAAATCCCTACTGCATGTTTTTTATTATTTATAATATTTAGTGCTTCTTGTATATATTTGAATATTGCCAGTTTAGTAGATTTATTTTTCCTAAAACCATTTTGACTATCGTTGAAGATTTTGTACTTTTCACAAAATGAGTAAAGACGTTTTGACATTGCGGTCTCAAAAATTTTCGCGAATGTAGGTAATGCGGCTATAGGCCGAAAGTTATTTGTGTCGGTCTGATCTCCCTTTTTATGGATCGGTTTTATTACTGCTACTTTAAGCAGGTCGGGAACACAGCCTTCGTCAAGGGACTGATTTATTAGTAGAGTCAGTGGCATTACTAATTCCTCAGCGCATAATTTTATTAGTGTTGGCGGTAGCTCGTCGTGTCCATAGCTTCGTTTATTTTTTAGTTTTTTAATTATAAATTTTATTTCGTTTGGGTCCACTGGGCTAATGTAAATAGAGTTTTCGCTTTGTGAGGGCCCCGGGCGGCCAGTTACAGCACTATCTCCGATTGTACTATCCGATTTGCCAACTGATATGAAATAGGCATTGAAAGCGTTTGCTATCAATTTCGCATTATCTATAAGATTATTATTCACGCGCAATTGCATATTACCTGTTGTTTTTTTGTTTTGTCTATTTGTGCGCTCTTTAATTATTTGCCACATTGTTTTGGTTTTATTTTCAGATTTGTTTATTTTTTTTATATAATTTAGTCTTTTGGAGTAGGTTACCGTTTTCTTGAGTATTTTTTCGTATTGTTTGTAATGTGCATTATGGTGCTGACAAAACCTTTCGCCGGATAGCTGCTAGATATTATTGGAAGGGAATGCGAAAGGAAATCGACCACTACGTCCAAGACTGTATCAAGTGCCAGCGATACAAACCAAGTAACTTAAAACCAGCAAGGTTACTACAGACTACTGCAATGAACCAGAGATGGGAAACATTATCTTTTGACTTATTCGGACCTCTTCCCCCGACCTCAGATAATAAAACCTGGATATTCATCGTCGAAGATGTCGCTTATCGTTGGGTTGAATCATTTGCCTTAGAGCAAGCTACCGCTGAGGCTTGTGCAACTGTATTACTCAATGAAGTCTTTTTGCGTTATGGAGTCCCTCGACGACTGATAAGCGACAACGGAACACAATTTGTTAGTTCGGTAATGCAAAAGCATGCTTACTGCCTAGACATACAACATGCGTTCACCCCGGTCTACCATCCAGAAGCAAACCCAGTCGAGAGAAAGAACCGCGACCTAAAAACCCAGCTTGCAATTCTGGTGGAAGGCGATCACCGCGCTTGGGCAGAAAGGCTGTCGAGCATCAGATATGCCATGAACACATCAAACTTTAAGTAAGTATTTATTTATTTTCTCACCACATTAAACAATACAGACATTCTTACACATGATATATTATTTGGCTTAGTTTACTGTGGGAGACTGGTGCCTAAGCTAGGCTTTAAGGGCCTGTGTTTCAGGTCACCAGGTCTCCGCCCTCTAGCAGTTAGATACATTGCAAAATAATTATAATAAAAGTGATTTAACAAATTTTAAATTAGAAGGTTGTATAAGCTTTTAGAGTCTGTAGCTTAACATAAAGTGTTTGAGAAATTAAAAATTAAAAAATTCAAAAATAAATAAATAATAAATGAAAGGGAAAGACAAAATAGACAAAAAGAAAATAAAAAAAAAATAAAAATAAAAAGGGTTTGTATAGTGTTGGAATTGTTAGTAAACATTATGTAGTGAGGACGTGAGTAAGACGTGTTTTGTGTGTGTATGTGCGAGAGTGCGTATGTGGGCGTGTGTGTGTGAGAGGGTGTGGGTGAGGGTTTATTAAATAGCAGTTGTTATACATTAAGTCATACTGGTAAGTAGATTTTCAGTGTCATCATAGTTGAGCCCCTATAGCCACGTGGCAAGCTTCTTTTTACATTGTCCTTTATTAAGGTTAAAAATCAGTTGAGTTTTATTGATTTTGTTTTACAAGAATCGTCCCAGAAAGCCAAAGAAGCGGTTGGAGAATACTGTCGAAAGGGGAGAATGAGTGCGACTTACGGGATTATATCGTCTCTTGCCATGTGTCATTGATGGGTGATAGGTGAATAGTGAGTGTTGTTTTAGTAGGGTGTTCAGGATAAATAATTGGCGTACTGTTAGGGTTGTTGATTGCTTGTATAGCAGATCTGTAGGATAACGGTATGGGAGAAAAATGGATACTTTTAAGATAACTCTCTGGGCCCTTTCGATTTCGAGGAGTGTTGTTTTAGGTGTACCGCCCCAAGTTATTATGCAGTAACTTATCAACGACTGAACGAGGGCGAAGTAGACTGACTTCTTTAGTTTTTCATCCGCTACGTGTCTCAGAGTTTTGAATACATATATAAGTTTACGTAGCCTTGTAATGAGTGAGTCTATATGTTGTTGAAATCTAAGGGTATTGTCGACTATTACCCCCAGATATTTCACAGATTTGGCTTTGGTAAGGTGGAAACAGGTGCAGGCAGCATCATGCGGTGTTGGGCACGAGTGGACTTTAATGGAATCCGACACTGTAGGTTTTGATATTTTTAGTGCAAAGGTAAGGTAATGAGTTTTACTCGCATTTAGTGTAAGTACGATACTGCGCAGACATTTTGTGACAGTATTGAAGCCCGACTGGGCGTACAAGTACACATCGCGCCAGGAATCCGCACTAAACAGGAGGGCCGTGTCATCGGCAAAACTTATAATTCTGCCCTTAGGAAGGGTGAGCATACCCAGGTCGTTAATATAGATGAGGAAAAGGGTCGGGCCGAGCACGCTGCCCTGGGGCACGCCGTAGGTGATTTTGCGTTCATAGCTAAGGAAATCATCTATCTTAACGCACTGAGTACGCCCACTGAGGTAGTCTTTAAAGAGCTGAAGTTGAATCCCTCTGATTCCCAGGTTCTCCATTTTATCAGCGAGTATAGGTACAGAAACCGTGTCGAATGCCTTAGCAAGATCTAGGAATATGCCAAGGACTTTTTGCCCTTTGTCTAGGTTTGTAACGACAAAGTTCGTCAATTCATGGACTGCATCCGAAGTAGATTTACCGGTGCGAAAACCAAACTGAGTTGAAGAAAGAAGATTATGCTTTTCCAGGTAATTGACAAGTCTAGTGTTCATTATTCTTTAAAGAAAGAAAAGAAAGAAAGAAAAATATTTTATACTGCACAAACAAAACGCACAATTACAAGTAAAAAAATAATAATAATAAAATAAAATAAAAACGAAAAAGACATAAGAAACACATAGTCAAAAGACACGTACTCATGCATAAAAATGTTGACACTTTTGTCTATTGCTCGCTGTCAAGGCCATGGACCAATGACAATGACAACTCACATTAATTGACAGTTGACAGTACAGATATTGGCAGATGACTACAAAACAATAACAATGACAATAAAAACAAAAATGCCAAATGCAGAGTGGCGAAATAACTAGTGTAACTACTTTTGTAACAAAACTTACAACAAATTAGCCGTGCGTCGCATCTGTGCAAGAACAGGTCGTTGCTCAGCAAAAATGCTGTGACTTCGGATGAACCTATCCTAACCTAACAGCGCTGATTTTCAGCAACACAGCAACTACCTCTCGAATGACGTAATGACGTCCGACCATGTGACATACTAAATCAGGTAAGTCTAACTTTACGCAGAAATAAGCGATATTCTAGTTGAACATAGTGTTTCCCATCCCACAGCGCTGCTACTGCGTAGATTCATTAATAAATTACCCACCTCGACCTCGTCGGTAGGCAAGAGTACCATGGTTTGGGGGACTCTATCGCTGGAGTCAGTAGAAACCTCTGCTGGGTAGCTTACTATTTTCTCGGCAAGACGCTCCCTAACAGCAGCAAAGAAATCATTTACACCATTAACCGAGAGCTTTGGGGTGTTTGCCAATTTTAGGATAGGTTTGGAGGTTTCTTTGTTAGTTACCCTATTTGTTAGTGAGTTTATTGCCGACCACAGTTGTCTAGGATTATTACCAGCTTTTGTTAGCTCACTCTTTTCGTGTTCCCTTTTCAACTTCTTTAGCAGTTTGTTACAGAAGTTTCTATACCTGGTGAAAGTTATCTTTAGTGTCTCATTAATTGGTGACTTTTTAAATTTTTTGTGAAGGCTGTCTCTGTGTCGAATGCAACGAAGAAGACCTGGAGTTATCCATGGCTTTATAGTTGATTTACGGTTGGGAATTTTAATAGATTTAGAATTAGTTACAATCACTTTTTTAATCAAATTGACCATAGTTTCAGCCGCCTCGTCGGGATCTTGTATATTGTAAACCTGACTAAAGTCAATTAGTCTTAAGTCTGAATTTAACTGATCATGATTAATGCGTACTACTGTTTTTTTTACAGATTTTTTACATGTATTTCTAGGAAGAAATAATAGTACTGTATCATGGTCAGTTAACGCAGAGTGAGCCACTAGTGTTGAGGCGGAGCATTGGGTTTTTAGCATGAAATGATCGAGACAGGAGTTGAGTCGTGTGGGCAGAGTATGTGAAGGTAATAGGCCATGTGACGCAAATAAGTTTAGGTAGTTATACTTACTAGAATCACGGCTTACCGAAATAACCCCTAAACTCGTTCTATTAGCAGATCAGCAGCACTACAGAGAGCGAGAGAAGTGCAAGAAAACAAAGAAGAAACAAGAAAGAAGTGGATGGATGAACGTCGACGACCTGCTCCTGCCTATCAACCCGGCGACCTTGTCCTGGTTGCGGTCAATGTCCTGAGCAACGCAGCTCGCTACCACACGGCTGGCTCCACGTCGCGACGGGCCCTACGTCATCCTGCGACGGCACGGGCCCTGCTCTTACGAAGTAGCACACCCGTCGACCCAGAAAATCCCTCTGGGTGTCTACCACTCCTCTGCACTGAGCCCATACCAGGGCTCAGCCCTAAACTTACCTAACCCAGAACGACCTTTGCGCAGACGCGGTAGGCCAAGGAAGCAGCCGAAAGCCACGGAAGCACCAACTGGTCTCCTCGTCGGGACGACTTCGGGACCAGAGGGGGAGACTGTAACGCGGCGAACACTTCAACGCGTCATCGCCGCTCCCGCGCCGTCCGATCGACCCAACGAGTCAACACTTCCTCCCCGCGCAACGCGTCCCCGCCGTGGCCACGACCGAGTATAAAGCCCCGCTCAGAAGCCAGCAGCGGCAGTTCGAGTTCGGCACGCTTCGAGTGTACTCCCGCATCGACTTAGGTCGGTCACGGCTACCGGGGCCTCTTGCTGGACTTGCGCTAGCGGCGTGTATTGTTTCGCCCTGGGACCTCGAGGCGAAAGTACTCGCGTCACTGTATCGGTGGCGCGAGGAAGCGAGGGCTGCGTCGGTCTCAGCTTCGCGAGGTCCTGGTGGCGGAATGGCGGGACAGGTTCACACGCCCTACCGCTGGCCTCGTCACCGTCGAGGCGGTCCGGCCGGTGCTCGAGCGCTGGCTCGGGAGGAGGCACGGCTCCATGTCGTTTCGGGTGACGCAGGTGCTCTCGGGGCACGGTTGCTTCGGGAAGTACCTGTATCGCATAAACAGGGAGCCGGACGCCCGGTGTCACCACTGCGTCGACTGCCGGGAGGACACGGCGCGGCATACGCTGGCAGAGTGTGCCGCCTGGGAGGAGCCGCGCCGTGCCCTCATCTCAGAAGTAGGCAGTGACCTGTCGCTGCCGGCCGTGGTCGAGTCGATGGTCGGCAGCGAAGAGTCCTGGGACGCGGTAGTTTCCTTCTCATGCGCGGACGCGGTAGTTGGGTCGTCTCGCAGAAGGAGGCTGCGGAAAGGGAGAGGGAGATCTCGTCCTCTCACCCGGCCCGCAGCAGGCGCACCGGGCGTCGGCGGAGGGCGGACAACGCCCTCTTCCAGCAAATGGGTCCAAGGGCGACGGACTCGGGGACGTCCGTCGCCCCCCACACATCAGGACCCGAGGTAGCGGCGCGTAGTGTTCCACGCGCGCCCCTCTTAGACGTCGCGGGGGGAGTTAAACACCTCACTCCCCCCCCTGACCCGAGGAGTGCCGAAGGATCTTACGTTCCCGCGACCCCCGGCGTAGGTGTGAGATGGAACACTGGGGTGGTTTTTAATCAGTAAGAGTCTGACAGACCCCGTCGCCCGCCCCAGGGCGGCGGACATCCATGAGGATTTTCCACACAGGGAAAAAAAAAAAAAGGGGGCGTGTATTATTTGTTTGGCTGTGTTGGCGACGTGAGCGGGCCGCACACCACTCGGACGATACACAACGCGAGTAGGGTTTCATTAGAAGAACTCAATCCTAGATTATTGCCTTTTACTGTTACATTAGTTTAGTACGCCAACGTCTCTTTTTATTGTAATGTTGCCTGAGGGTGTTCCAAATAAACAATTGTTGTTCTTTATACTGTGGGTTTAGTTTACCTCCTCACATACGCTTACAAGCTTCCTTTATTTCACTTAATATGTTACGATGTGTGTCGGAAAAATAATCTCCACTGTGACTCCAAACTCTCCAGTCTTACTTCAACATATGTCTTAGAAATTCGCTCCTTGGGCGACTTTTTCAAGTTAGACCTGGCTCGCGATATGGCCTTATTAGTGTCCATTTAAATTTTATTGTAGGCTTCCATGTTGTGTAGATATCAATACAAAAAGTTTACACACATAAAATGTCTACCAATAACCCTTTGATAGATGGAAACACTAAGTCGAACCGTAATCTCTCAAAAGAAACGCTGTCTCTATAGGCCCAAATTATCGTTAATTTTCTAAGTCACTGTAGAGAGGTTCCTGAAATATTTTCTAAATCGCTGTAGAAACACATCTTCGAAATTTTCTAAGTCTTTAAACATAAACTGACTTGTAAAATTTTGGGCATGGATTCCCCGTCACTTCACTTTTTCGCAAAATTTTCGAAGTCCATGCAAAATGCTTCTAAACTTTAAAGTTAATTTGTTCATGAGAATAAAGCTTAAAATCGAATCGGAAAGTATTTACAGTTTTATGTCCGTTCACTGATACACGTCACTCACTCACACTCACTCACGTACGACGTCACTATGCTTCGTCACGTCACCGTTCCCTGCCGCCAAATCACGCCGCTAGGTGGCGCCACTGCAGATTCGCTTTCACAGAGCACTTTATAACACCTTCGCTTTCCGCCGGGTCGCTCCTCTGGTCACCAGTCTGCTGCTCACACTGGCAGGTTGCGCTCCGAGCAGCGATCCACTGCCCCTAGGTGCGCTGATGACGACAAAGTGGTTCTCGGGAACCCTCGCTTCACTGACTCTAAATCCAACTTTGAAGGACCATGCAAAAAGCTGTACCAAGATGCTTCACTTTGCTAGGTGTTTTAGCAATAAAACAAGATGATGCTGTTTTTGGGTTATTTAATTAGGTAATAATATTCGTGCGTAACGAAACCATAGCCAGCTTTTAAACAGCGCAACGCCATCTATCGAGCTATGGGTCAAACCTTTGCGATTATTGACATAACAGATATTATTATTTCCTTTATTTAAATGTAAACATATAAATTATATTTTTAAATATTAGAATATAAAAGATAAAAAAACATTTAAAAATATAAAAAATAGTAGCCCACCGGTATTGGGAACAGGGTCCAAGCTACCGGCGGTCAGGGCTCCAGAGAGAGAAACCTCCTGACAATGCGAGCCGTGTCCAGAAGTACCGCTTTCTGAATCAAGCCCTTGATCCAGCTGCCCAACGAGAGCCTCCTCAGGTGTTGGTCGAGGCTCTTGGCTATTAAGCCATTGGCTGACACGACTATCGGCACAATGATTGCTGAGTCCACATCCCACATGTCGACAACCTCGCGAGCCAAGTCAAGATACTTGATTTGTTTATCTTTCTCGGCTTTCACGAGGTTCTCATCATGCGGGACGGTTATGTCAACAATCATTGCACGCCGCTCTGATCGATCCACCATCACTATATCAGGCTTATTGGCAACAATAGTCCTGTCAGTGATGATGGATCGATCCCAGTACAATGTGATATTTCCATTTTCGAGAACTGGGTCGGGCACATACCTGTAGTACGGCACCTCCGATTCCACAAGGTTGTATTTCAGAGCAAGTTGCTGATGTATTATCCTAGCTACAAGGTTGTGTCTATGCAAGTACTCTCCGTTAGCTAGACGAGAACACCCGGAGATAATATGCCTGATTGATTCCCCCGGCCGGTGGCATGCCCGACAGATGTCAACCGTGCCGTCTTTCACAATAAATCTCCGGTAATTGTTCGTCATCATAACTTCGTCCATAATTGCACAGACAAAACCTTCGGTTTCTCCAAAGAGGTCACCGAACCGCAGCCAGGCTACGGACGCTAGTAAATCTACATCTGGTCCATGTAGGGCCCGGTAAAAGCGTCCGTGAAGCTCCTTACTTTGCCATACTTCCATGCGATCATTGGTGTCAAGCACTACTGGCTTGCGCCAGTTCTCTTTAGCCAAGGAGAGCGGGGTGAGGCCCTTGTCCACCGCGACTACATCTCGATGCATCCCCACGTCGGTTTCTAGGAAATATTCCCTGAGACTGCATATCTCGCGATTGTGGAGGGTCTTAGCGTTTAAAAAGCCTCGACCTCCACACTTTCGCGGGATATACAGCCTCATTACCGATGACCGTGGGTGATGCGATCGATTTGCGGTCAACAGCGTCCGGACCCTCCTATCCAGGGCGTCTAGTTCGGTTTGAGTCCATTTGAGTATGCCGAAAGAGTACATCAAAACCGGCATGACCCAACTGTTGAAGGCACGCACCTTGTTTCCGCCTGATAGAAGACTATTAAGTACTTTTTTCAGGCGGCCAAAGAAGCGCTCCTTCAACGATTGCTTCATGTCAGTAACATTGATGCCTAACGCTTCCGACATACCCAAATACTTATAGGTTTCGGATGCGGAGAGGGCTCTAAGGTTTGTGGAATCCGAGAGTTGAGTTCCCACGGATTCCACAATCTCCCCTCGTTTTACATGCATGACCGCACATTTGTCCACACCAAATTCCATCCTGATGGCGCTACTGAAGGTTTCAGTAATTTTCAGTAGCTCCATCAGTTGCAAATTGTTGGGGGCAAAGAGTTTTAGGTCATCCATGTAGAGGAGGTGAGATATAACCTGACCACCTCTCCTCAGCCGGTAGCCTAGACCTGAATCATCCAGCAGCGTGCTTAGAGGATTCAAGGCTAAGCAGAACCAAAGCGGACTCAAACTGTCGCCCTGGAATATGCCTCGCTCGATCCTTATCGGCTCGCTATTCCTCTGGATATTTCGACATCCTGGATAGCGAAGGACCGTCCTCCATTGCCCCATACACGTCATTAGGAAGGTGCGCAGAGTTGTATCTACTTTATACAACTCCAGCACCCTCATGAGCCATGTATGTGGTACCGAGTCATAGGCCTTCTTATAATCTATCCAACATGTCGACAGATCCTTTCGGGAACGACGAACCTGTTGGCTAATGGCCATATCAATGAGGAGGAGCTCCTTAGTACCGCGGGACCCGTTCCTACATCCATTTTGAGAGACAGACATGATGGAGTTGCTGTCTATATGTTTATTAATTTTAGCTCTCAAAATGGATGTAAGAACTTTATAGATCGTTGGTAGACAAGTGATCGGTCTATAATTTTTGGGATCCGCGGTACTACCTGATTTATGGAGCAGGTGGGTTATTCCTGTCGTTATAAACTGGGGCAGCAACCCTGACTCTAAGGCTGACTGGAACTGGGCTGCCAAGGGGGCGTGCGACCTTTGGAACCACTTTATCCAAAAGTTGTGCAGCCCGTCCGGCCCTGGAGATTTCCAGTTAGGTAACGGACGGACTGCACGAGCAACATCTTGGGGGCAGATGGTAATAGCCCCCATTTCTGGTATTAGTTCGCACGCTCGCTCGATCTTCCCAGTCCAATCACCTTCGGTGTGACTGACAGGCGCCGACCAGATACTACGCCAAAAGGAACACATGGCATCATCATCCGGTAGGCACGTGTCAGCCACACTTTGGTCCGGTCGCTCCCAACCCCTATAAACCCACCTTTCATCGCTCTGGAAGGTGCGATTCTGAGTGTATCGCTCTACTCGCCGCTTATACCGACGAATACGGTTTGCCCATGCATACACTTTCTGCTTCAGGAAGTCGATACGCTCTGTGACGCGGGACAAATAATCTTGAGAACTAATATCAGTCCCCAAGAACGCCCGCCTCACAAAGCGCATCACTCTAGGGCGAGTATTGCCCTCTCTGAAGCAGATTAGTTTGCCGATGAGCGCTCTGGCCCCACCAATACGACGCTCAATTCTGCACTGCCAAGCTGGTATGGCTGGTTTCGGTCGTGTAGCTCTAGAGTCACTGTCAAATTTGACGTGAGCTACACGACATGCCGCTACAGCCGCGCAGTACAGAATTGAGTGAGTATCGGTGAGGTCTTCGCAGGCGTCAAAATGACTTGACAACTGCGCATCCAGAACCGCCACCAGCGCCCTATTTTTGTTATGCATGGGCAAACGAGGTAAGCGTGGTCTAAGTTCGGGCGACATGAACCGATATTCCCGAATCGCACCCTCCAAAGCATTCCTCAATTCCTCATTGCACTGGATACTTACATTTGTAGCCCTGTCATTACTCCCTTCGTCAGCATGGCTAGTATTAGACTGCGGTAGTACTGCAGCAGTCTGCGACTGGGGGGCGATGACATGGCTACTTTGCATTTCACTTCGCAGGCGATCAAGTACAGTGTCATCTAACATATGATTACGCTGAATAACCCGCACCTGATCCGATAGTCGTTGTGCCGAAACGTTGACAGCTGGCTCAAGCACCTGAAAAAGAGAGAGCATCCGAACACGGTACGCGGTCAGATTGTTTCCTCCCTCTGTAGCCCCATAGTATGAGCGCATGACATTTTCATTAATGGATCGTGTCCATCTCATGCGCTGCACACTTCCGCCGGGAGCTGGGACCCTATCAGAGGCCAGTGGGCCTCGAGGTCCTAAACCGTCCGGCGGCCGGCGTCCTCCCCGTCGACGAGCAGGTGGTGGTGTCGTGGGCGGGGAGAAATACTCGTCGCTCGAGCTCGACGCAACTACCGCGGCCGGTGTCGTCACAGCGCTCACAGTGGGGCTGGGTACCGGCGGCGGCGAGGCGGAGCTGAGCGAAGAGTCCGGTGATGGTAGGCGTGCACGTCGTGCGGCTGATCTTGTCAACATTTTCACGTTCTGTTACGATATTTTTTCGTGTTTTAGCGGAGGTGACATGACAGATGTCACCTCCGGTTCGGCAGTTTTTGGTAAAAGTTTATTGTAATATTGTTCATTGTATTTTTTAAACGGAAAATTATTATTATTATCATTATTACTCCTGCTATGCAGACCCTGTGGACTATGCTGAAACATACACTTCTTAATAACCGCTTTATTATTTAGATATTATTTATTAGTATAGATTATATTACATTAAGTAAATAAATAATCTGATTAGAATCGTTTCGTTCACATTGACATACCCACCATTTAGCAAACATTATTGACAGTAATGGCAGTACCATGTGTCAATTTTGACAAGATTATTATTTTTTGGGGTGTGTTTACTTTATTATCCTAGAGGTTTGTTCGTTTTAGAAGTAAATTCACACTAAAATAAAAAAATATTTTTCTCAAAATTGGGGGCCTTTAAAAATGTACGATATTCTTAGAACAACCAGTTTTTGGGATATCTATCCAAAATAATAAAAAACTATTTTTGGACATGTCTGTACTCGCTCCAGCATCACATTTTATTTCGCTTCATGAGGAGCCCAAATCACCGCACTGTGTTTCAAGTGATTCCTTACCAAAGCGTCATACAGCACCACGCCAAAATCTGTGTTTGTACGCGAGATTTTAAAATCACTTGCGTTATCTACTTTGTATGGGCTTTAATACAAATGTTTTTTATAAAAGTCGGGCTTGTGGATTAAACCCCAAAAGCCTAGGGATTCATTTGGTAAAGAACAATCTGTCATAAAGTAAACACAGGTTAGGGGGGCTAATTAGTCTGTGGGCTTCTTCTTCAAAGAAATGTTCGGCATTTTCTAAAACGTTTGTAAAAGAAATAAATGGTGTTAGTGCGGTGTGTGTAGTGATGGCCGGGAAGTACTACGTGTGGGGCGAGGGCGTGTGGCGCGAGGTGGACGTGGCGTCGGGGCGCGTCTCGGGCTGGCGGCGCCCCGCGCGCTTCGTGTTTGTGCGGCGCGGCCGGCTGCTGGTGGCTCGGCGCCGCCCCGTGCTGCGCGCGCTGGAGGCGCTAGCCGCGGGACAGCCCAGCGCCGCCGCCGACGGCTCGCGCCTCCCGTACCGCAGGTAAACAATACTCAAGAGTACTGTCCTTCCATCAGTATAACATCGGCGTCACATTAGTTTTCGCGCTCAAACTGCGTCGTCGAAGATGCAGATACTACAGTAGCCAGTCCATGTCCAACATTTAGAGCATGAGCCCTGCTATTGTACTTGTGACAGGTGAAAGTATGTGTGCAGTCCAGTGTGACTGTCTGTTTGTTGTTGTAGCTGTGTGTATTAAAGGTTGCTGTTGTTTATGGACAGGGTTGTGACTACTGCATAAGAGCCAACATCATATCATCACATCTGTAGTCAGGGAAGGGTGGGCCAACAATGTGTTTACATGGCCCCAGCAACAGATCATACTGTATTTTTAACTGAAACTTGTTCTCTTATCGCTGGCCGACTGCTTGCATATTTGCTGTATCATGTTATGTAGCAATGAAATCTTATTAGATGTTGTCTAACTGTAATTCTTCTCCTGTTGGCTTTATCACAAATATTTTCCGTTCAGAGTTGTTAGATGTGCAGACCGCTGTGATGTAATATTAAATGTTTCTGTATCAGTAGTTGTTGGTAACGATAGTCAGCTGTCCCTGGCCCCGGTTGCACAGCTCCGCTACGCAGTACACCACTATGCCATGATCACCACTCTTGAAACAGAGACTTCTGATTACTTAGTATATAGATGCAATCAACTGCCAACAAGCAGAACATACGAGCGCTGGGTGCTACTTCACACAGCTTTCAGTCTGCTTCAGTGAGGAAATAAAACTAAACATAAATGTTGTTCTGTGCCATATACCTGTGACATGGAAGGTGTGCACTTCGCTCTGCAGTGCATAACAAGCAGCACTTGCGAACTCATAACACATTTGCAAAATGTTAGTTTGGCTGTGTCATGAAACAGGTGTTCAATCCATTTTGACAGATTTGTAAACAAACGGTAAGATATAAATAAGGAAAATGTCGACTTGTATTAATTTCACAACCCTGTTGTGTAACTGATATCAGTCAACATTTTATACATTGTCACAGGGTATTTCATGGTTTTCAAGGTCGCTGATGCATTTCTTATATTATATAATCCTCTTTGTATATATTTCTATCAAATTGTATTAATTGCAATTGTTGTATTACGATGCCTCTCCCTGCAGCAAGTCTGAGAGCCGCACCAAGCACGAGACGCCCGCCGCTCCTGCTGCGGCACCCGCGCCTGTCGCACCCCCCGCGCCCCCCGCGCCCCCCGCGCCTGCCGCGCCCCCAGTGGCGCCGCCAGCGTGCGAGCGTTATCACTGCTGTGGACACAGGTAACTATCATAGTTTTGTTTCTAGTATTGCACCAACTTAGTGTTTGCCTGATGCAGTAGAGCCTTCTGCTAGATTTTATTAGTTTTCCTGAAAGTAGTTGAGTTCAGCTTGAAGCACACAACGATCTTGCGCGTGTCCAAAATCAGAACCAACGCCACCACCTTGTTTTTACAAAACAGAGGCACAAATTTTACCATCATCGTCATCGTGTCAACGTGTTTGGAGCCCCAACGGATCCTTGTACCATGTAGTTAGTTGTCACTTGTAGCATGCATGTCGCTGTGTTCACATAGACAATGTTATCTGTAATATAATGAGGCACTTTTATTTATTCTTATTATTTTATATCGTACTCATTAGAAGTAAAATACTGGTATTCAGTTGAATCCGGTTAGACTGGAAGCCGACCCCAACATAGTTGGGAAAGGGCTAGGCAGATGATGATGATGATAAAAGTAGGCAGCTGTAGATAATGTGCGCGACAAACAGCACACGAAGTTATTCCAGATGCAACAACGACACGCGGCCGGCGAGCACGCGCAACATAGCCACGCAGTGCGGCACCGCCCCCCCCGCCCTCGCCTTCAAGCAGGAGCACGGCACCACCGCCACCGCCGCCGCGCCCGACTACAGCTCGGCAGAGGAGTTCGTGAGCACGAGCGCACGCAGACCGTCGCTCGCAGCACGCAGACCGTCGCTCGCAGCACGCAGAAAGACGGAAGTGAACGAGCTGTTCGGAAAGACGCCTGCGACCAAACCGGCGGCCGCCGCGGACAAGAAGCGCACGCCCGTCGCGACACACGCGGCAGACATGTCCGGCGACGAGAGGCGAGAGCGCACGAGGAAACGACCTCGGACAGTCGTCAGCGACTCCTCGTCCACAAACGAGCCGCTGCAGCGCAGTCAGTCGCCCAGCGCATGCAAGGAGTTGATCATCTCGGAGGCGGACGTGGCGCTGCTGCGCGGGTTCGTGTCGCGCACGCGCCCGTCCGCTCTGGCGCGCTTCGACGCCGACGTCGCCTACCAGCGCTTGCTGTTCCACGCCATCAACCCGCTGGTGCACGTGGAGCGGTGCGCGCGCCTGGAGCGCCTATTGCGTACGGAGCGGCCGGGCCCCACGCCCGCGAGGCCGGGCCCCGCGCCCGCGAGGCCGGGCCCCGCGCCCGCGCGGCTGCGCGCCCGCCCCGCGCCGCGCAGGCAGCACAGCGCCTCCGCTGATACCGATAAGGTAACTGGGCTACGTTTGAGGTGGCCGTTTCGTACTAAGCAGAAGAAATCAACAAGAATTGACTAACATAAAAGCCCATCAATGGCTTTATGTGTCACATTCTTAAACGATTAAGTAGTAAGTAGCTGCGCGCCGCCCGCCGCCTGCCGCGGTGCAGAGACATGTAGACTTGTAAGTAAGGAGCTCTTAGAGACAGATACAAAATAGAAATGATAGAAAAAGGAATTTTAATTTCAAGGAGAACAAGGACGAACCCTCGTCTCTGAATAGAGTGCGTGACCCGGCCAGCGGCACGCAGGAGTCGCCGGAGAAGAGGCGGGCTGGCGAGCCAGCGCCGTCCAGTCGCCTGGTAGTGTCGGAACGCAACAACACGCTCGAAAAACCAGTGGCGATGATAAAAGCACCCAAGACTAATGGCGTCGCCAGTGATGGTCCAAGAACAAAGCCTGAGTGGAGCGAGGAGAAGGCAGCCGGCGCGGCCGCCGCGCGCTCGCCGCCCGGCGCGCACGTCATTAGTAAGCGGTAGGTATCACTGAGCGCACAGTTGTAAACACTTGTACTGATCATATTCCATGTTTCTGCTCGAGCACATTCCTCGTCAGTTGTTGCATCTGCGACGTTAGTTGTAAAGCGTGTGTTGTGCAAGCGATGTGCGTAAAGCTTTCCATAGTGTCGAGCACCAAATGTTACTTTGAACTAGATTTCAGTTGAAAGTGTGTTTGGACTGCTGGTCATGAATGTTTTGCATGTTCTGGTCTAGCCCTCCAGTTATATAATAACTAGAGTTCTACATACTAGTGGTACTTCTAAATACATGTAACTGTTTTAGATTCGTTACTGTGGGGGGCTGCTTGCGCTTTCCTTCGTTTTCTGCAATTTTCTATGTCAGTGTCAGGGTGTATGTTGATCAAAATATGATTCGCGGCTGTAGAATATGTTTTTACAGAATTATAATCATTAATTCTAAGATCAAATCAGAATTTCATGTAAATGTAACTTTTTACCGATGTTACCAATAATTATCAATGTAAGCGCTTATTAATTACTAAATAAGTTAGCTTATTTCTCTGATTCATTGTTTTATGCATGTTGTGTTTACCTATAAGTAATTGACGCACTGTTATTTAACTTTTATAAATGTATTATGTGGTTGTATTAGTGTAATCAATTGTTGGTGAACCTAATAATGATTCTATAAATACACATTTGTCACGGTCGCGAATCATATTTTGATAAACCTATTATTAGAATTTCACGGGCTACCTAAGCGCATCCTCCTTCTGCCTGAAGTGCCGCAAGGTACGACTCTCGGGCCACTGCTGTATGACAGTGTTTGTGTGCAGCGCGTCCACCGGCAAGGAGTACTCCAACCTGGAGGATCATGCCATCGTGGCGTGGGTGAGCAGCGGGTCTCGTGCGAGTCTCGTCAGCGGCAACCGCGTGTGGCGCGACCTGCAGGAGCAGTATGAGAAGCTCACGGGGCGCGGTGAGTGCACTGTCGCCTGTGTGTCTGTGTGTCTAGCGTCGCTCGTCAGCGGCAACCGCGTGTGGCGCGACCTGCAGGAGCAGTATGAGAAGCTCACGGGGCGCGGTGAGTGCACTGTCGCCTGTGTGTCTGTGTGTCTAGCGTCGCTCGTCAGCGGCAACCGCGTGTGGCGCGACCTGCAGGAGCAGTATGAGAAGCTCACGGGGCGCGGTGAGTGCACTGTCGCCTGTGTGTCTGTGTGTCTAGCGTCGCTCGTCAGCGGCAACCGCGTGTGGCGCGACCTGCAGGAGCAGTATGAGAAGCTCACGGGGCGCGGTGAGTGCACTGTCGCCTGTGTGTCTGTGTGTCTAGCGTCGCTCGTCAGCGGCAACCGCGTGTGGCGCGACCTGCAGGAGCAGTATGAGAAGCTCACGGGGCGCGGTGAGTGCACTGTCGCCTGTGTCGCGACCTGCAGGAGCAGTACGAGCGTATCATACTGCGACATTATTTTTTTTTGTTAGATTTATCTGCAATAATCAATATCTTGACGGCACGGTTGGCGCAGTGGTTAAGCGATTGACTGCTGCGCTGCGTGTCGCGGGTTTGATTCCCGCACGGAACTAATATTTGTATAACGTACAAGTAGTTGTTCCGGGTCTGGCTGTTTGTGTATGTGAGTTTAATGTTTGTAAACGCACCCACGATACAGGAGAAATTCCTAGGGTGGGGCAACGTTTTTAAAAAAAAAATAAAAAATAATAAGCATTAGCTATAAGCAGATGCGCTGTAGGTTATGGCAGATCGAGTGGGTCCTCCCGTGAAGACATCTCCTCTTAGACTATACTACGACATTTAAAAGTAAATGTCGCAGCGCTGGTATTCAGATACAGAAATAAACAAAATAAACATTATGTAAAATGCTAACGAACAGAATGTGTGTCGCAGAGCGCTCGTGGCACTCGCTGCGCAACCGCTACCTGCGCTACATCCTGCCGTCGCTGGGCGCGCTGCAGCTGCCGCCCGCCGACGTGGCGCGACTGCGCGCCGCCGCCGCCACCGGTACGTCGCAGGCAGTGCGCTGCGGGAACGTCGCGGACAGTTTGTAGGGCCAACCTGACGTAAATGATTTGACTTTGTGTCTGCAGGCGCTATCAAGACGAAGAATCGCTTGGCGGTGCGGCGCCACTCCGCGTACCAGCCGCCGGCGCGAGGCGCGGCGTCGCGGCGGCCGCGGGAGCGCGCCTCCAGCGACGACACGGCCGCGGGCGGGGCCGAAGCCAGCGGTATGTATCACTCCGTGTGCGCTTGTGGTCGTTAAACTTGACATTCTGCGAGTCGCTTGTAACGACTTACACGTTTTGTTTAGTGAAGTCAATTAAAATAATAATGTTTTATTCTATCGCGCGCTAGGTCCGTCGTCGCCGAAGCGTCGCTCGCTGCGCTCTCGCGCACCGGTATCCGCCACCAAAGACACCAGCATTAAGGACGAGAGCAGCGACGAGTCCGTAAGCAAGGCGTCCGGCGGGAAGGAGCTAAGCAGTAAGGCAACCGGCAGCAAGGAACCTGGCAGTGCGGCGGGCGGCAGTACGGCGGTGGGCGCGGCGCGCTGGGCGCGCTACTCGGAGGTGACGCGCCGGTTCGCGGCGCGGCACCGCGCGCGCGCCTCGCGCTCGCCGTCGCCGCCGCGGGAGCCGCCGGCGCCGCCGAAGCCGTCCTCCCGCTCGCGGAGACTCTTCAACCCCAACGCTAATGTGTGATGCGATGACGTCACGTGTCGTCACGATGTCGGTCACGTACATATTAGAGCTCCGTACTAATACAGGGTCGAACATTTGTTCTGCAGCAACAGTTCATTCATGAGCACTATCGACCCGAGAATGTCGTACACTATTATTGTTGTCGTAATATATCCTGAGTGGCTCATGAAGATAATCTCGAGAGCTATTGTCAAATATCGAGTGTTAGTTCACGTGTAGAGAGATGTCACGGTGCCTCCACTCCCCCTACTAAACAATTAAATATTTTTTCTTTATAATATTAGTTTACACAAGTATCACTTTGTACAGCGTTTATTAGTCAGCACTAGTACAAAACGCGGCGCAGCGCTGTACTGTTTAATTTTTTGCGTGTTTGTTTGTTACGCTTTCACATTAAAATGGCTGCACGGATTTGGGTAAAATTTAGCACATGGGTAGCCCGCCTGAAGGACAGGCTACTTCTCATCCTGTCGCAGGTAACAGCTAGTCAAGATTAACGTTAGTGTAACCAAAGCCTGTCATAACTTTTTACTGCGAGTAATAATATTTATAATACGGTGGGGGGGCAGGACGCGCGCAATATATATGAGAGGCGTTTCACAACGTTCGTTAAATGTGTATTGTTTGTACAGTCAAGTACACGTTAATGGTCAGAAAACATTGACAGCGCTCTTAATGCTACGACGTAAAGGCGCTGTCGGTGTTGAACTGCAACATGGACGTGCGGCTGTCTGTACAGGAACTGAGTTACTGTGGCGTGTGTGCCCATACGTCCGCACGTCACGATATATTTCAGTAGTGCGCACACGATGGAGTATGTATTATTAGTAACCAGAAGTGGAGTTAATTTTTAAAAAAGAAAGCAAAATTAATAACAAAACCGATTTTTATTCTAAGAAAACCTAATCACAACAATTAATCGCGGTAATGAATTAGAGCTACAGCTAATACGTCCGTCACGTCCGAATGCCACCGCCAAGAGTGCGCCAGCCGGCCGCCTCGCTGCCCCAGGGCTAGGCTCCCCACCGCTCACGTGATTCTACGTCACGATGGCGCGATGCTAGGCCCCGCCTCCTGGTCTGATTTCTCTAACAGTATTATAATAGGTGGTAGTGGGTTCTGTAGTTTCTGCACGACTTTATAATATGTATGAATAAAGGCTTAACGTGCTTTCCGAGGCACGGGTGTATCACACCGCCAACTTCCAAACTCCGGGATGTTACCGAAATTCGGTCTGGAGGACTATTTTACTATTAATAGGAAAGACTCCATTCTTCAGACTGTCATTTTGCATTTAATATTTTCAACCGATGCCGCAACGCCCGACCAACTTCATAGAGATGATCGTCAAATTTAAGACGGGTATTATAATGATTACTGCGTACAAATCTCACCGGTCGGGATAACTTAGGTACAAAATATGTGTGGTCAAGTGTGGCGTACAGACTCCACTGAAACAAGAGATGTATTTCAATAAGGGATCATTATTTATTAAGAACTTTTTATAGAGGCGAAATAGTCCGCTCCGAACGCGCCTTTAGCCGCAGTTGAAGGGCGTTACTGACGCTCATTTTCGCTTGTATGCGAAGTATTTTAATTATCTTTACCAACGTATTTTTCTTGCATCTCTTTCTCATATTACCTGCGTGTGAAGGACAGCAAGCTTTTATACTTGGTGTCAATTTAAATAAGGTGCACCGCGCGGAGAATGTACGCGAACTATGTCTAGTCTAGGTAGATGTAAGAGTGTGTGTCTCAAAAATGATTTGCACGTTGTCATGTAGAACATTGAGTTTATGGTTCCAAAACGTGACATCACTCTGGAGCGTGGGGCGTGGGCGTGTGGTCGCCGGACGCTAATCTCTGTACCTGTTGTAAGAACAATGTATCGTGTAAGATGAATGTCGTCAACGTTATGTTCACAGATTATGGATATATTTTTAAGTAAAAATTGTTTTTTTTTTCAATATTTTGTGATTTAATTTTGTACATCATCCTTACCTTTTCGAAATGAATCAGTGTAGCGAGGAGAATGACTGATCTTTAAATTACGGCAGTTTCAAGAGCAACTGATTGCAGTCTGCCCTAAAATCAGACAGCCAGACTTACCAAGGGGTATGTGTTACCTACTACCTAGGTTGTCAAGGTCAGCTGCAGTCGCTCCATGTAAAATACTGGTATTCAGCTGCGGTTGGTTAGACTGGTACCCGCCCTCAAGGTAGTTGGGAACAAGCTAGGCAGATGATGAGTCTAGCGGTGTTACTAGCTGTGCTCTGCAGCTTTATTGATTCGTTTATTTCAGGCGAAGCAGGCCCATAGGCACCCAAACATATATTATTGTAAATGAGTACTTCACTAGCTTGTCCTTGTGCTGCCCCGGTACTCGTCGGCGGAGGCGACACGACTGATTTTCCGTATCTGATTAGATCACTAGCTGTCTATGGTGTGAGGAAAGGTATAAATAAATGTAAAGACTCGCTGGGAGTGGTAAGGGACACTTTACTGTCTCGGGGACACATAGTTACATAGACACACACTACTAGGACACACGTGCTCACGTGCACGTCGCACACGGGCACATCGTCTGCATCACTGCTCATCACTTAACACTACGGACTTATTATACACAATACACTTACTAACACAGTCGGCTTACATAATATGTATCCATGAACAAGGATTCACTTGAAAGAGACAATGAAATTAATTTTTATCCTTGTATACACTATTTCGAGGCTCGAGTGTACCTCGCTTGTTGGTCAACAACAGCGGGCGCTCCCGAGTGCTCGTTCGACAGCTCGGAATTACAACACTTCGCACATTGCAGCTAATAACTAGCACTTGATTTCGCTTTGTCTTAACACTAATCAATTTGAAAATGACAAAATGATATCTCTAGAATGTTGATTACGTAACATTCCATATTATTATTATTATTATTTATTTATTCATGTAACGATTCGCATTGTGTTTGAAATATTTAGTACATTCATTAATTTACTACAGCTAAAAATAGTACATAGTGAACTATTATAAGAAACAACGGGGATATTTTAATAAAATATTTCATGATTTTGATTGTAATGAAAGTTGTTGACCGACTAAGTAGATGTCGCCACTGTGCGGCTAAGTGGCATACGGTAAAGTTACTGACACAAAATTCAAGCGCACTGCATCACTAGCGTCCATAGTCGCTCGCACTGCGCACAAGTGCGTCACGCGCGGACACTGCACACAAGTATGGCGTACGCCGTTTTCAACGCCTGTACGCATAGACACATAATTATGGAAACAACAATGAGTCGAGTTTATTGGTATCCGAATCACAATAATTAGAGCTTACCAAACTACGCTACAACAGTTTGGTAAGATATGTTCCAAGTGTACCCACTCCCCGCCACACCATAGTATGGACGTGTATTATCGACTCATTGTTAGCACTTGCCGCGCCAATGACAGAATTGTAGAGCCTTATTTACAGAAGTTATAAGAACATTTCTAATGTCACAATAAAACAACTTCACATACATAGATACATCTATCTAGAACCAGGCTGCTCGCCCCGGGCCCCGAGCCCCACGCCAGGCATTTGAATTAGCCCGCCAAAAGCTATCAGCTGGCGATAGTCTTTTGAGAACAGATCTCAGGACTTCGAACCAAGTCATTGGCGCCGATTCCCTTGTTCACAAATTAAACTAAATTTAAGTTCAGTGCATCTTTTTCTTTCTATTTCATTAAGAAAAGGACAGAAGATAAAATATTAGTTTAGTCCTGTCAAATTAAGATACTCCATGGACAATTTAGACGTGATTAAAAACATGGCAGCTAAAAAAAACGTCAATTTACGTCAGGCACTGACTAATTTGACAGGACTAAACTAATACTTATCTTCTGTCCTTTTCTTAATGAAATAGAAAGAAAAAGATGCACTGAACTTAAATTTAGTTTAGTTTGTGAACAAGGGAATCGGCGCCAATATTTTTCAGACTTAATTTTATTATCGACCTCAGATTTGTCGCCAAATATGAATAAGTTGTTAGACAAATCCTCTCACCTCTTCAAAGGTCTCGGCAAAGTTGTTTTGATTATTCAAACTATGAGTAACGTTGATGGTACTTATGTGTTACAAGATGCTCCGCCAACTGACGCGAAATCTGATGGCCTTCGAAATGGGTTGGGCAGCCTCGACCTAGAACATTCGCCAGCTGACGCGGCGCGGACACACGTAACACATAAAGCTATGGTTTTCTAGAAGCGCGGCTCCGTCACATTACAACGTCCGTCAAGAACATCTGTCATGGTCACCAGTATTTGACATTAAGGTGTTAAAAACGCTTTCCGCAGGGGGCGCTCTACGGTGGACGCCATCTCATGCGCGTGCGAGCCCTCACGACGGGGGATGCCGTGGCCCGGGGTGGGGTTGTCTTGGCGGTGTCTCTAGACATCGCCAATGCCTTCAATACCCTGCCCTGGAGTTGCATCAGGGAGGCACTCCAGTATCACCGGATGCCGACCTACCTCTGTCGCATTGTCGAGGCCTATTTGACGGACAGAGCCGTCATCTACCCCGGTCACCGGGGAGAGTGGAACCGGCGAGAGGTGCGGTGTCCCACAGGGATCGGTCCTGGGGCCGCATCTGTGGGATATCGGGTACGACTGGGTGCTGCGCGCCGACCTCCCTAGCGGCGTCAGCGTGGTTTGCTACGCTGGCGACACGCTGGTCCTAGCGCAGGGGAGGTCGCACCAGGCGGCGGCCGAAATAGCGACACGCGGGGTTGCGATAATCGTTGAGAGGATCCGGCAATTGGGACTCGAGGTGGCCCTGCACAAGTCCGAGGCCATGTGTATTCATGGTCCTCGGGACGCACCACCGTCGGGTTCCCAAATGACGGTAGGAGGGGTTCACATCGGCGTCGAGTCGACGATGAAGTACCTGGGACTCGTCCTCGACAGCCGGTGGAACTTCGTGGAGCATTTCCGACGTTTGGCTCCCAGACTGGAGCGAGCCGGGGCTGCCTTGAGGCGGCTCCTGCCCAATCTAGGGGGTCCAAACGCCTCCTGCCGGAGGCTATATGCGGAGTCGTGCGGTCCATGGCCCTTTACGGGGCACCGGTGTGGGCGCGTTCCTTGAGGCGGCGACCACTCCGCCGGTTGAACGCGTCCCAAAGGGTCATGGCCGTCCCGCTAATCCGAGGATTCCGCACGGTCTCCGCTGAGGCGGCGAGCCTCCTTGCCGGATTGCCGCCATGGGATCTGGAGGCAAAAGCCCTCGCCCACATATGGGAGTGGCGAGAGGAGGCAAAACGCCGGGGCGTAACTCCGCTGCCGCGAGAAATCACGGTACAGCGGACAGAGCTCCGGCGGGATCTCATGGCGACATGGAGAGTGCTATTATCGCAACCCAGTGCTGGGCACGCCACAATTGCGGCGATAAGTCCCCTCTTTGAGGAGTGGCTGGAGAGGCGCCACGGCGCCCTCACCTTCCGCCTGACGCAGGTCCTCACCGGACACGGTTGTTTCGGGAGGTTCCTGTTCAGGATAAGGTGGGAGGAAACGCCAGGGTGTCACCACTGTGTGGATCGTCCGGAGGACACGGTGGAGCATACGGTGGAGGTCTGCCCGGCTTGGGCGGAGCACCGCCGCGTCCTCGTGGCGGCGATCTCTCGCGTCCGGCCCTGGCCCGGCCTCGCAAAGGAGGAGGCGGAGCGCGTGAGGGAGAGGCAATCTCTGCGCCCTCACGCCCCTAGTCGCCACAGGAGACGCCCTGGACGTCGGGAGTAACCAGCCGACTCCCG
Organism: Apamea monoglypha; assembly: GCA_911387795.2. Taxonomy (NCBI): domain Eukaryota; kingdom Metazoa; phylum Arthropoda; class Insecta; order Lepidoptera; family Noctuidae; genus Apamea; species Apamea monoglypha. The sequence goes on along the minus strand of OU426944.1, from coordinate 9,563,550 downwards.
GCCACCGTAGGCGCGGGCTTGCGGGCGGCGAGCTGCCCATTGCTCGCCGCCCGGCAAGGACCAGGCCCGAATCGACGGTGCGTTGTGTTCCACGCGCGCCTCAAAGAGATGTCAGCACAAACTGACGGGGTCCGCTAGGGCCGATGCCTGCCAGGGCCGCGGCTTGTTCGAAAGAGATACCGTGGTCCCTGGCATGGGCAATTGAAGGAACACGGGTGGGTTTTAGTCAGTAAAAGTCTGACACGCCCTCCTGCTCCGCCCAGAGCGGGAGAAGTCATATGATGATTTCCCACCCACAAAAAAAAAAGGTGTTAAAAACGCTCTGTATTTGGCCAGCCGTTATCGTGTGACCGTTCAGCGGATTCTTAACAAACCAAAGCTTTAGGCCCTTTGTACGGAGTCAAGTTACTACAATCTGTCAAATTTCTTTAATAGATTTTCAACTTTATCATTAAAACATTAACGATCAAGGTTGCTTGGGAAAATTTGACAGTTTCGGGTAGCTTGACCTGCTGGCGTCTGTACACACTCGTTTTTCTATTTCTAGCCGTGAGAAACTACGGTTTGTTCGCCGTGTGCAAGCACGCTGGTGAGTGTCGGTCACTGGAAGCTTGTTGACAAGATTTTTCTGCGGCGCGGTTTATACGCCGTACCATAAAAACACCGTGCCGTGTACAAAGGGCCTTAGTGTTGCATTAGGTTACATTTATTACAATACGACCACCGGTCTAGCTATAATATAAGCGTGCCAGCGTGATTATTGGATAAGCGTGCCAACGTAAATGGTAATTTACGTTGGCACGCTTACCCTACCTGTCGAATTACGACAAAAGAGGTTTCGATTAAAAATACACTAGATACAGTGTTACGAACAAAGACTCATAGCTCGACTGGCCGCGGTTGCTGCTCAATTTATATTCTTAATTCAATATATATATATATAAAAGGTGTTTTGAACATGAACTTCAGATTATTATCAACCTCATTACTAAACCGTAAAGTTGAATTACGTTTGCGATATACAGCGTGGCGATTAGGTTATCACATTAATTGAAACCACGTACTCTATATTAGGTATTTTATCATATAGGTACAGTTAAAATAATTTAATAATAAACAATATTATAGCCGCGGGACCCTTTTTTTCCATTTTAATATTTCACAACATCATGTATTGCATAAACCGGTGGATCTAGTTGTCACAAAATAAATAATTTTGAATTTAAAAAAAAATTGAAATGAATCATAATCAGCTGACCAATAAAAATAGTTCAAAGACCCGTGGCCAGTGAAGATAGTTCAAAACTTCAAACGTTGCCATTCCCGATTCCGAATTACCTACAAGCACTAAACTACCATTGTACAAACTATTATTACAAGAAACATAAACAATTCAAGCGAAAAATGTCCTTACAGCCTTCTTACGGTTAATAGTTGAAGGCGTTTTTGTGCGCAAAAAAAAAGATGAAAAGGGACGGCTTGAGAGGTATGAAAAAAATATGCAAAAATATTCTTACGGTTGACGACTTAAGGTATAAATCTCTATGCGCGAAATGCTACGGGGTGCTTTCTTTGGCGCGTGCGAGGGACGAGTCACATTACAAATAGTCCCCCGCCAAAATCCTTGAGGGATTGACGGGTTTACTATCCGCGCGCGCGCCCTTCGTAGTCTTGTTATTGTTTTTATTTTGTGGACATTGTTTTGTGTTAACTTTATTTTTGTAATAGGAAGAAAGAAAAAGTATTTATTGCGACTCGTACAGGAAGATGATAATAACAGTAGGAATAGGACGGTAATAGGAATAGGATATGTTAATAATACGATCGTACATTAGTGAAAGTTCATACGAAATCAGACTCTCAAACAATAATTATTGTTATTTTCATGGTGTTATTGTTTCCAAGATGCCTCGAATCAATTTCACATCGTCGGAGTACACCGATATGATTTTGATGTATGGAGAATGCCACCATAACGCAGGAACATGTCAGTGTAGATTTATAAAGTTTATTTGTGATTATTTCATAAAACAATATCATAAGTATGTTGTTAAAATGTTGATTTAGTGTCGCACCACGCGCGCGTGCCACGTCCACAAGTAGGTATGTACCTCGCGTAGGGACGAGTGCGGCCGGGCCCCGCCGGCGCCGCTTTTACAGGTCAGTAAACTAATATTACAAAGGTGATTTACTTTTTACCAATTATATAACACGCCATTTATTTTGTTTGAAAAATGCATTTTCTTAATTTTAGTAAAATGTTATTATTTTAACGGACTGATAACAACTTGTAATACCTGCTCTACAATGTAATGTGATCACCTAATCGCCACGCTGTATTATGTTTAAAAAAATAAACATCCAAATTGAGAACCTCCTCCTTTTTTGAAGCTTGAACATAAAGTAGGTACTTAATTATGACATAAGTACAAAAATATTTATTCTAATATAAAACTTAAAATCTAAGCAATAGGGTTGGAAAACGTAGTTTGTCGTCGATGCTTATTGTATTGCTGATCGCGCAACTTATTTTCCGTAGCGTTTTTGAGGCGCTAACCCTGAGTCTAGTGTACTGTTCGGTCGAAGCAGAGAGGTCAATAGTCAATACAAGGGACATTTTACTGTACAAGAGTCGATTACTGCTTAAACCTACTGCACAATGTATAATCAGACATTCAGTTCTAACTATTAATTAAAACGTAGTTAAAAGTACTTAGCACTGTTTAAAACTTCAAACGTGTCGAAGGTGTCCTCAACTTTGTCGTCGAGTTGTCGCCGGTTGGAGGTGAGGCTTATACGCACGATTTACTATTAGTGCGACGTCGGCCGAATGTCACCAGCGAAACTGAACGCGATCAGTAAATTTAAACCGCGTTAAAGAGCTGTCCGTGTTGTCATCGTTGGGGAATACTGACAGCAGGTTTGATGCGCCGATCGCGTTCAGTTACATCGGAGAACAGAACCCTTGCGTGTCAAGAAAAGGAACGGCCGCTCACACGAGCTCCAGCACCTTGATGGTGCCCTGCGAGTTGGCCGCCAGCAGCACGTGGCGGTCGGACGAGCGGCGCCAGCACACGGCCGACACGAACTCCGACGGCTCCTCGTCGCGCCGCTCGCGCTCGAGGAAGCCGCGCACGGCGTCGAACCTGCGGACACCAGAACAAGATGAGCCATCCGGCAAAAACAATACTCGTAACTAGTCTTACAAACAGCGCGAAGAACATGCGCATACCTGTAGGCGAGCAGCGGCCGCGACAGGCCCGAGTAGTACACGTAGAGCGCGTTGTTCTCGGAGCCGCACGCCACGTACTTGCCGTCCGTGGCCAGCCCCACGAAGTTCTTCTCGTTGGCGTGGCCCGTGAACGAGCGCACGCAGCGCGGCGACTCCACGCGCCACAGCTTCAGCGCCGAGTCGGTGCTGGCCGACACCAGCGTGCGCGCGTCCAGGAACTTCACGTAGGAGACGGCCTTGCGGTGGTCCTTGAACACGGCCAGGGGCTCGCGCGGCGCGCGCAGGTCGTAGTAGTGCACGCAGTGGTCGGCCGAGCCGAAGGCCAGGTGGCACGACGAGCGCGGGTTGAAGCGCACGCAGCACACGTTGAACTTGGCCTCCAGCGTGGCCACGGAGCGCTCGGCGTTGAGCGCCCACAGCTTGACGCGCGCGTCGTCGGAGCCCGAGGCCAGCAGGCGCACGTCGGCGCGGTTGAAGTGCACGGACCAGCAGCGCTTGTCGTGCTCGTGCAGCGCGCGCGTGCGCTGGCCCGTGCCCGCGTCCCACACGCTCACCGTGCCCTCGTAGTCCGACGACGCGATGACGTTCTTGTGGTAGGCGTTCCACGACACGCACGAGATCTTGTGCGAGCACTGCATCTCGGCGCACGGGTAGTGCACGTCCACGCAGTCGCGCACCACGCTCTCGTACTCGAACACCTTGATGCGCTTCGTGACGCCGGCGATGGCGAAGAACTCCTCGTCCTGCGCACGGCGAACGTCATTTGTTTAACAGCAATTATTGGGACTCGCACGAGAACAAACAAACTAAATAGAATCAGATATAAAAAAACAAGTATTCACAAAATCACAAGTCCCGCACGAGGTCGAGAGACACAACTTCAATTAGGATATGCTTTTATTTTATTTATTGCTGAATGGTCCCGCTCTTGACCTCGATCACGCCTGATGGAAAGCGATGGATAAGGTCTATGATGGAACGAGCGTGCCCGGAAAATGCCTGTTCACTTTTGCTTTGAAGGCAGACGGAAGTTACTTTTTTAATTAAACGTGGAAGAGACCACAGACGCTGGCAGAGAGTTCCACACTTCGGCCGTGCGTAGTACGACAGGTCGGACCTCAACCAAGTGCGGATGGTACTCTGCAGTACTTATGGTATTATAAGGTAGCAAAAGGGCGATGATGGGATCAGGTCGTGGAGCTCCTGCGAACTCTCCGAAATACAGTCTTCAGGATTTACAGATACTGTGTGCTGGTGCCTACGCTTGTGTATGGAAATAGATGTTGGGTCCACCCAGCATCTATTTCCATACACAAGCGTTTTGCTCCAGCAAAAGAGCCACGGAACTAGAATAAATTTTGTGGAAATGCGTTCCTTACGAAGCGTGTGAGTGTAACTATGAACAATCGTAATAAATAGGCTGATGAATGATGTGATGCGTCAACGGTGCGGTTTAAATGAAGATGTAATGACAAACATTTAAAAGAGTATGCTTAGATGGTTTGGTCATGTGGAGAGGATCACTTACAGGCGACTAACAATAAAGGTATTTACCAGGCAGAACGCCCTAGAAAGACATTACTGATGCTCTTCAGAAAGGTCAGGTGCGTAGTGCTCGCAACCGGCGTGCGTGTATGACCAGATGTATGACCGTAAACGAGGCAAAACAAGTATGTAAGTTTCTGCTTACCCCTTTGGGAAAAAAACGTGAGTTAATTACATACCTTATCGAACTCGATGGTGGACACGATGGTGGAGTAATTGATGGCGTCGCTGCAGTAGCTGAGCGTGGCCAGCGGGCGCAGCGCGCGGTAGCGGGTGAAGGCCAGCAGGTCCTCGTGGAAGGCGTCCAGGCCGCGCGGCCGCAGCGCGGCGCGCGTGAGCGTGTCCGTGAGGTCGGAGGGGCCCGCGGGGGCCGCGGCGGGGGCCTCGTCAGGGGCGCGCTGGTCGTCTGCTGCACACATTACATACACTTACACTTTTAAGGCGAATTTCTCCAATGAAACTGAACGCGATAAGCACATTTAAACAAAGTTCAACAACTGTCAGTGTCAGTGTTCCACTACAATGATGACTCCAAGAACTCTTGAACGCGGTTTATATAATTATGCAACCTAAGCAAATGCTTCAACAAACTGCTGACTGAAGGTAGTGCTCCCGATTCCCTGAAAATGACGTAGATAACTCCCATTCAAAATCAGGATCAAGAATGGCAGCTACCGACCTATTTCAGTGTTGCCCGAATTGTCGAAAATATTAGAAAAAAATCCTACACAACCGATTACACACTTAACTTCTAATAACTTTCTTTCAGGCAGACAATACGGGTTTAGACCAAAAAACAGCACACTACTAACAACTACAGTCGCCCTCGTTACTAAAACAAAGCAAAATGTAGATGGAAAAAACATAGTCCTTCGTATCTTTATTAACCTCAGTAAAGCGTACGACACCGTAAGTCATGAATTGCTACTTAAAAAGTCTGAAACCCAAAAAGCTAGAAGCCGGTAAAATTTTGGTTTGGTAAAGGTTTGAGTCCTATCTAAAAAAACAGATTGCAATTAATTAGAACGTATACTAATTATCAAAGTGGCGCATTACCTATGACGTGTGGAGTTCTGCAGGGATCAATTTTGAGCCCTGCTCTTTTTAATTAATCTACATACACAATATTCAGGAAATGGAACTACATGGCCATCTTACTGTGCACGCAGATGACACGAGCTTATTTTATTCCGGACCTTCCATGATTCCTGATTTCATGATTTCCTTCATGATTTAGTTCCCCAGTCTCAAGATGACTTTAAATGCCCTTTTGTCATGGTTTCGACATAACTTATTAACTATGGATATTTAAAAAGCCGAGTGTGCTTATGACCACACGACTGAAGTCAAACTTCTTTCTCAAAATATTAATTCATTAAATTGTTCAAAACGAAATAGAATTACGAAAAATTACCAAAGAATCACCGTTCGCGTAACGCTAGTAAACTCGCAAACGAACTACTGACTGAGATATATACATATTTCACTTACTAGCTATAAGAGAAAGAGAGAAAGAAAACGTGCGCGCGCACATTTTCTTTCTCTCTTGCTTACACACACACACACTGTGATACAGACAATAGGCCTGCACTGTGCTTAGATATACGGAACGTATTTGGCTATGAGAGGAAGAGAGAAAGAAAATGTGCGCGCGCACTGCTTTCTCTTGCTTATATCCCCCACTCAACTCCCGTTCGCCTCGCCCGATCACACTTTTCGTAACGCTTACGTCACGCGTTCGCCAGCTTACTCCCCAAGTCAAGCGTGCGTAAAAAAGTTTCACTTCAAAAAAATGCCTTATCTTAAAGTAAGATATTATTATTTGGTTCAACATTCCATTCCACAACTCGGTTGGGCAAGAATTGCTTCAAAGGCTTTTTCTTTGGCGATTGTAATGTGCGCATGACTTTACTGTGGTGAAAAAGTTACCGTCCATGTTGACGGAGTGCGCGTCGCCGGGCCCCTGCGGCACGTGGTCTGCGTCGGGCGCGGCGGGCCCCAGCGGGCTGGCGCCGGGCCCCGCGCCGGCCGCGCTGCCGGGCCCCGCGCCGGCTGCGCTGCCGGGCCCCACGCCGGCCGCGCTGCCGGGCCCCGCGCCGGCCGAGCTGCCGGCGGCCGCGTCGCAGTTGGCGGGGAACTCGGCGGGCGCGGGCGTTTCGGCAGAAGAGCCTGGGAAATACAGCTCGTCCGCGCGGTGCGCGAAGTAACACTGGGGACAGGCGGAGAGAGCATTCAGCGGGAAACATATTGTGACATTACAACGTACAAACCAAAAATACTGCAATGTTTTTTTTTTGATATCTACTACAATATTGTACGCGCAGGTTTTCGAGTTCAAAACTTTGCATGATTAGAAATGTGAGCCGAAAAATTCCGTTTTGGTAAAAGATTTTAACAAAAGTGTAACATGTATTTTATAGTGTGAAGTACCTCTCTTGTTAACAAACCACAAATGTAAAGTGCATATCGCAAATTGTTCACCGGTGGGTGACATAGACTGTACTTATTCGTGAAGTCCTAATGTTTCGCCGCGCGGCACTAGTGTCAGCGTGTTACCTGCACGAAGTCGTCGAAGTGCGCGTGCAGGCGCCGCCAGCGCGCGGCCAGCGCGTCGCCCCCGACGGCCACGCTGCCCGCGAAGTTCTCCTCTTCTGACGCGACGCCGATGCTGCCGCCTGTCATGCATACATACACAGTGTTTGTATTTCCATTTTGTGATTGTTTTTTGTGTGGTGTTGAAGATAAAGTAACAAAAAATTAAAAGAGTATGCTTAGATGATTTGGTCATGTCGAGGGGATGAAGGAAGGCGACTAACTAAAGGCACAACGCCGAAAGGGGGCGCTATTATAGAAAGACAGTCATCGGTGATGTTCTTCGTGCCAGGTGCGTAGTGCTCGCACCGGCGCGCTTGTATGACCAGAGGGCAATTCTCGTAATTTTAAGAACGTTCACAGTCTTATCTCAGTCTCAATCTGTCAAAAATACCTCTAATTTCCCTACATTTTGACAAGTTTTTGACGTTTGTTTGTTGCCGAGATGAGACTGCGACTAGATTTTGAACGTTATAAATTACGAGAATTGGCCTTCTGATAATAACAGGTGGCATTCTGTAGTTTCTGCCTACAGTGCCTACCCCCATGGGAAGAAAGCGTGAGTTTATGTAGGTATGTTATGTGTATTGTTCGTGTTGAATAATTCAGATTTTAAAAGACAATACCGTCCACATGCGAGGCGGTGTCGCCCACGCTGCCCGCGAGGTCCGCCAGCTCCCTCCTGAGCGCGCGCACCGCGTCGCCCGCTTCCGGCTCCTGCGCCGCTTCCGGTGCGTCGCCGGCCTCGGGCAGGCGCGCCAGCCCGGCTGCTCCTGTACCACAAACATACAGCATTAACACACGTGTCACAAGTAACAGAAACGTAAACCAACTTTCTACCAATTATGCTTCAAAATCAAGTGTTTATTCTCTTATTTTGGCCACGCGTATTGGTGAGAGTCACGGTACCTTGCGCCGTATCCTTGAGCACGCTGGCGACGTGGTCCATGTCCTTGCGCACCAGCGACGCCTCCCGCGCCAGCTGCTCGAGTTGGTGCGAGCGGTGCTTGTGCAGCTGCGCCAGGAACTCGTACAGCAGCCTGTGATGAGCTGCTGCACATTCCGCCTCGAGCAGCCGCTTGCGTCTCGTCAGTAAGTCCAACATGGCGTCTACGTCCGCGAGCGGCAGCTTCTTCGCTTCAGCCGCAACCAGCGCCCTCACGCATGGACCTTCGGGTTGCGGCACGGTCTCGTGTCTCGCTCGCATTCGGCGCCGCGCTACGAGCTCGTTGAGAAGGAAGTTCGGGAAGATGTGGTCGCGTGACGCGAGGACGGCGCCGCATTTTGGACAGCGATGGTGGAGCTCTACCGTCTGGACGGGACAGAGATCTTATGTGTAAAAGAAACTCTTAATGATAATAGCTTTCATTTTGTTAAAGTATTTAAACTGTCACAATCAGAGTGAATTGTGTTCTGTTGGAAAAGTACCTGATGAAAGTGATGAAGAGATATTAAGTGCTGACACACAAATTGCCTTTTGTCAAGCACATACACTGGTAACATTTCAATAGACATACTCCATACAAACCTTCAAAGTGGACGACGGCTTGTTAGCCGCCGAGTCTATCGTGCGATATGTTTGTCACGCGTATTTGACACGGTGACACGGTCGTAGTTACAGGTATGTTGAAATGCCACTAACGATGTCATGCACATGACCTTTCAACGTACTTGTAACTGTGACCGTTAATTCAGCTTACTTTCAATTCGTGAAGGATTGCAAGATGATGCTTACCTTACTGATACAAGCATAACAGAAGGAGTGGCCGCATCGCGTGACGTAGGCCTCGTCGATGAGCTCGAAGCAGACGGAGCACAGCAGGTCGCAGTCCTTGTCCTCGAGCGAGCCGCCCAGCCCGCCCAGCGCGGCCAGGCCGCCCTGCGCCGCGCTCCGGCTCCGGCCCGCACTACGGCCCCGGCTCGCGCCCGCGCTGCCGCTCGCCGCGGCACTCGACATGCTGAGGGGCTCTCTGAAGTCAACACAAATCTACTTCACAAAAATTCATTGACAGACAATGCACAGCCTAAACTAGGGATCGCCCATTAGCTTCATTGGGAGTCCGTTTTTTAAAATATCATATCTGTCGCGGTCCGTTTGGTAGACGATTACTAGCAACCGAGATTAAAAATATCAAATAAGAAGTAAAACGAAGAAAAACCTGAATCATTTTTTTATTATAATACACAGTCTGGCCATAAATACTGTTACAATTAAAAATAAGAAAGATATTACACTTGAATTTGGAATCTGTCATTTTTATACGATTGTTCATTGAGTTTTCTAATTTTGGCGCCAATACATTGTACAATATTTTGCGATATTAAAATGGAGTGGGGTGATAAAGAGAACCGAATCGCTGTGATTGCATTACACAGAGTTGGTATGGAGCCAAATGCAATTTTTAAAACTCTCCATACGCTTGGTATTAGTCAAATGTTTGTGTACCGGGCTATTAATAGGTACAATGAGACCTCCTCTGTTTGTGACAGAAAAAGATCTGGCCGTCCACGTAGTGTTCGTACGAAAAAGGTGGTCAAAGCAGTAAGGGAAAGAATTCGAAGAAATCCTGTCCGAAAGCAAAAGATTTTATCTCGGGAGATGAAGATAGCACCCAGAACCATGTCGCGTATTTTAAAAGATGACCTTGGACTTGCAGCCTATAAGAGATGCACTCGTCATTTTTTAACTGATAATTTAAAAAAGAATAGGGTGGTAAAATCGAAACAACTACTGAAGCGGTACGCAAAGGGAGGTCACAGAAAAATTTTGTTTACGGATTTGAAAATCTTTACAATTGAGCAACATTTTAACAAACAAAATGACCCTATTTATGCTCAAAGCTCTAAGGAAGCTTCCCAATTAGTCGACAGAGTGCAACGTGGGCATTATCCGACTTCAGTGATGGTTTGGTGGGGTGTTAGCTATGAAGGAGTGACTGAGCCATATTTTTGTGAAAAAGGTATCAATACATCGGCACAGGTGTATCAAGATACCATTCTTGAGAAGGTAGTTAAGCCCCTTAACAACACCACGTTCAATAACCAAGTATGGTCCTTCCAACAAGACTCGGCGCCGGGTCATAAAGCTCGGTCCACGCAGTCTTGGTTGGAAGTGAACGTTTCGGACTTCATCAGAGCTGAAGACTGGCCGTCGTCTAGTCCCGATCTTAATCCGCTGGATTATGATTTATGGTCAGTTTTAGAGAGTACGGCTTGCTCTAAACGCCATGATAATTTGGAGTCCCTAAAACAATCCATACGATTGGCAGTGAAGAATTTTCCCATGGAAAGAGTGCGTGCTTCTATTGATAACTGGCCTCAACGTTTAAAGGACTGTATTGCAGCCAGTGGAGACCACTTCGAATAAGCTTTTTATATTTTAAATTGTTTTATATTTATGTATTAAACTAACACACTGTAAAAGTAATAAATATTACGTGCAATAAAAATTTTTTTTTTTTCGTGACAATATTTATGGCAAGACTAGGTATATACAAATAAAAAGTAATGAACAAAAATAACAAAGTATAATAATATTAATGCGAACATGACATACTTGACTCGCCACTCAATTAAATTAGGTAGGTACTCAAAATGTTTACTTCAATAATTTTAGATTTAGTTTGTATACCCAAAGTAGGGCGCTGCAGACACAATCTATCACAGTTGGGGATTACTAGTTCTCTTCATAATTATTTTTCGTGAATTTTTCCTACATTTTAGTAGATATTCTGTTATTCGGGGCGGAGACAAATCTAACAAATCAAAGATCAGCTGTTCTTGAGTTATAAATGGTGTAACAAACCAGACTTTGTTTTATTTATATAGATCATCCTTATCTGCCTGCCTTTTCCCATGGGGTGGCTTCCAGTGTAACCGGATGCAGCTGAATACCAGTATTATTTATTAACATATTGACTATTAACATGTTAACTGCAAGATCACAGACACAATAGAAGATCTATTGTTGGTAGTCAAGGGTTACTATGGTGGCAGTCAATGCCTTAAGAAGATGAACATAGAAAAAAAAAATAGGTGACATCATTTCATTAGGAGATATATAATATGTAATGCTAAAATCAATCTGCATAGGCTTTTCCCAACTACCTATGTTGGGGTCGGCTTCCAGTCTAACTGGATGCAGCTGAATATCAGTATTTTACATAAAGCGGCTGCCTATCTTACCTCCACAACCCAGTGTCTGGGTAATAATTATGATACTCCTTGGTAACACTGGCTTTCGGGCTTCTGATGACCAGTAAAGACTATCAAAGATCAATAAATTACAGCCTAATGCTGGCTTAATGTGCTTTTCGAGGCATGGAGGGGTTCTGTATGTAAAGATGGTCAGCCTGATTGATCAACCTGTGCAGCTGTTATTACTTAGCCACAAGCCTCTCCCTTGCCATGTAATACCAATAATGCTTTAAATTAATAATTTGTTTATTGGAAAATCACACAAATAATAAATGTTAGACAAGTGGCACTGATTTCTGTTGTTGACAAAAAACTAGCTGCACCAGCCGATCAACTGCATAAGTCTCGATCCTGTGGGAATACCGGGATATACATCATATGTCCTTATCCTGGTCATAGTCTACCCATGTGCCAAAATTCATCAAAATCTGTTCAGCCGTATGACTGTAAGCAACAAACTTGCAAAAATCAAATCTTTTCTCTTTATAATAATTAGTTTAGATAAAGTTATTGTTATCTTTAATAATGCATGGCGAGATAAAGTTATTGTTATCTTTAATAATGCATGGCAAGATAAAAAGAGAGTGGTTGTTTTGAGCTTTAGTATTCTTTAGTGTCTAGGTGAATGTTCTGAGGGGCAATTCTCGTAATTTTAAGAACGTTCACAGTCTGATCTCAGTTTCAATCTGTAAAAAATACGTCTAATTTCCCTACATTTTGACAAGTTATTGACATATGTTTGTCACCGAGATGAGACTGCGACTAGATTTTGAACGTTTAAATTTACGAGAATTGGCCTTCTGATGTCAAATTGTTTATTTATGGGTGAAACATGGCCATAAAGTTTAATCAACCTAATTTGATGGCTTTCATTCTATGTATTCCATCTTTTAATTTCTATCTACAAGAGAAAGTTCACAAGTTTTGGTGCCCAATAGTCAACACCAAAATAAAACTTAGTGGATAAAAAAAATCAAATAGTAACAAAAACTTTTTCATTTCTATTGTGTGTTTGAATGCTATATTTGCGGAAAAGTAAAGTCACATAAAATATGTATGTTCTGAGTAGGATATCGCTATCCGAGATATTTAAATAACAACAAAACAACCTATAAGCACTTCCTGCAAACATTGTTCTCAAGTTTTCACTCAATCCACATTCAAAGTGAATCCACTGATCTAAATGGTCAGTAACACTGGAACTATTTTTTACAGAGTGTTATTCGTGGACAGTAAGGTGCAGGACGGCGGAATGCGTGTATTTATAGCCAGCAATCGATAGCCACTGACCATAACATGCTCAATTAAACACAGCTGACCTAAATCGAACACAAGCGGCGATACGTACATATGAGACTGGTGAGCGCTGAGCACGATGACCGGAGGGACATGCTAGGGTGCTCTGCACGCCCGCGGGGTGTTCGCGCTCTCAGGATCAGAGCCCCCTGGCTCCCGACACCGCCCCTGCTCAACAGCGGGAAAGTCTGGAGGACACACCACTTGTTCACTTGAACTATTGTTTACACTCAATGTTTCACACACAATACACGACTCAGCACCAAAGCCCATCATTTAAAATTACGATTTTATGCATTTTACTACGATTTTTCAACAACACTCGCGTATCGCTGTAAATCAATGGGTTTACTTTGACGTTTGACAACTTTTAAATTGCCAGTCGAAATATTTTAATTAGGTCAGTCCCTGGCCGACCCGGGGTCAAGGATTAGTAAATGGGGCCACGAAAAGGGTCACGCCTGGAATGATATGTTTATTACAATAAGCGGAAACAAAAATGCAATTCTATTTTACCAAACCTATTGTGTGTATTTTCTAGTATTTTATAATAAATTGAAAACGTATAATATTGACTTGCTGCGACATCTAGCCAAGGTATAAGGAACCACGCTGGAAACTGTTGGACCGACACCGATTCACCACGAACTGTTTGACTGACAGTTGAAACGCCATTTTGCTATTATTACAGGAGGTTGCGTTATCTGTTCGTCAACAATGTAAAGTGAAATGTTTGCTGGATTTTTATAGTGAATGTAATGTGAAGTTAAATTTTAACCCTTGGAATAAAAACTAGGGTTATGGAGGAGTCCAACGAGGAGCTCAGGGTCATTCCCGGTAAGTGTAGTGCTTGGAAATTAATGCTCGAAAATGTGAGTGTATGTCGTGCGAGGTCGTGTAATGTTAGCTTTCCCGATTTCAGAGCTCTACTTTCTGATAGCGAAATTCCTATCGGGCGGACCCCTGAAAGAGACTGCAAAGGTAAATTGGCTCGGAATATGTTTGAATTAATGTCCTTTATAGTTCAGTGAGCTAATTGTGACCGTTTCTGTTCCAGACTTTGCTAAAAGAGCTCGAGACTATTGAGGTAGGTTTGAGCTTTTCCTAGTGCCGGGTTTGAGCTTATATTGTTGTTTTGGTCGCGGACGCACGTGGCTGCGGCTGTCAAACGCGCTGAAACTTCGCTGAAAAGTTTTTATATAGTTCGCGGTGTTGCAGGTGCTGCCCCGACGACTCGACTGGGAGGGACGCGAGCACTCCCAATCCTACGATGAATTGGTAAGTTTAGCGGACTTTTGCGCTCAAAACTTTGTTTATTTACGTTTTGTCGACTGTTTAGCGACTAGAAATACATAAATTGTGCGAAAACGACGAAAAATCTTAAATTGTGTTATGCTTCAAATTGATCGTGAAAATACGGTGGAATATCGTGAAAAATGTTTGTGTGGTGTTTTATTGATAAAATTAATTTTTATGGCTAATTCGCGAAAAAATTGTTATATCATGCACTATCGAGAAGGAGTCGTGTCGTAATTAGAAGGCTTTCTATCTCGTTTCTTTACACGCTTCGGTGGTTACATCGCATGTGCCGTCTCGTTTTAGCAATCGACTGCAGTAGTTCTCGGCCGCGATTGGCCGGCGAGAATCCGATCGCGGCCCGAACAGTCACGAGTGCTGCGTGACGTACATTGGCGCCATATTTCGATATTTTTTTATTTTGTTTACGAAATATATAATTCATATACCTATATACTATAATTCATATTAGAAAATGTTTATTCTGAATAAAAAAAAAAGGGTGATGCTATCAAAACAGAATGTGTGGTTAAAAGTATCGTCAACAATGTACAGCTTGATAGAAAAACAAAATATACTGTCACTGAACAGCCACGACAAAGGATATTGCATTGAGTGTGGTACTTCTTACTAACACTTTTGATTAATTATCATGGAGTTTAAAATAAACGATATTATAGTGTTAGGCCTGCTTGCACCACAAATCACTGACTCTGTTCAATGCTAAATGTATTTGAAACATACTGTTTCTGTTAATCATTTGAAGATGACACAGAATGTGATTTTAAATATGTTTAGCGTTAAATGCATGATGCAATGATTTCACAATTAGTAAGAGTTATGTAGATATTAATATGAAATAAATTACTTGAACAGGGTTCTGCTAATGAACGTTCATATCACATAGTAATTAATGTATCATCATCTGCGTAGCCTTTTCCCAACTATGTTGGGGTCGGCTTCCAGTCTAACCGGATGCAGCTGAATACCAGTTTTTTACCTGGAGCGACTGACTATTCACAACCCAGTTACTGTGTAATACAATACCCCTTGGTAAGACTGGTTGTCACACTTTTGGGCTTCTGACTACCTGTAACGACTGTCAAAGATCCACGAATGACAGCCGGGACCAACGGCTTAACGTGGGAGGGGTCTCGGTATGTAAAGATAGTCACCCATCCACAGACTAACAGCGGCAAGCGAAGCTTAACCTGATCGAATGACCTGTGCGGCTGTTATTGTGTGGTTTGTGTAGCTGTTGTTATTGTGTTTGTAAAGAGCTTATTACACTATGCTAAATATCGGGCCCGATATTTAGCATAGTGTAATATTATAAGCTCTTTATAGTAATTTATGTATGTAATCGACATTCAGCACTCTTGGTAAACAAATAGTGATTGCAGTAGTTACATACAACAAAACAACATTTTTGACTCTACTTTGAAGAAATTACACCACACCACACACACCACACTTGTAAACGATGAGGCTTATCACAGGCATCCCAGCACTCGGACGTGTCATGGCGCCGGCTGGCGTCGGTGTGCGAGCGCGCGGTGTCACTGGCGCGGCTGGCGCCGGCGGCCACAGATGTTCCCGACGCGGCCGGGGACGCCGACCGGCTGGCCGCGCGGCTCTCGCTGCTCAGTGAGACGCTGGTGCGGCCCAAGCCGATGTACGCCTCGCATAAACAGGACCATACCTTAGGTAAGGAAAAAAATTTTGTAAGGCAGATAAATAAATAAACTTTTATGAACAGGGCTCTAAGCATTTTTTTTTCATAGACAAGATCTCTCAGTTTTATTGCCGTGCTATCAGTTTTTCAGTCCACAAATTCGATGCAGACTGAACAATTTTCTACTTCTGTCGCCCAGTGCGCCGCCTGGTGTCCCGCGAGCTGGGCGTGGGGGCCGCGGCGCGGCCCGGCGGGCGCGGCGGCCAGGCCATGTTCCCGCCGCGCATGCTGGCCGGCCTGCAGCTGCAGCGGCGCACGCTGGGCCACCTGTCGGCCGTGTACTGCCTGGTGTTCGACTGCACCGGCCGCTACGTCATGACCGGCGCCGACGACATGCTCGTCAAGGTGTGGAGCGCGGTGGACGGGCGCCTCGTGGCGACGCTGCGCGGCGTGGGCGCCGAGATCACCGACATCTGCGTGTCGGCGGACGGCGCGCTGCTGGCGTGCGGCTCCGTGGACCGCCTGGTGCGCGTGTGGGGCCTGGCCAGCGCCGAGCCGCGCGCCGTGCTGGCCGCGCACGCCGGCACCATCACGTCGGTGCACTGGGCGCCGCCCGCGCGCCGCGACGTGCGCTGGCTGGCCTCGACCTCCACCGACTGCTCCGTGGCCTTCTGGACGTGCTCGCCCGACGGCCACTTCCTGTCGCAGCCGGTGCAGTACGTGGAGCGCATGCGGCCCGGGGTGTGCCACATGATCTGCGCGGCCTGGTCGGCCGGGGGCGCGTTTCTAGCGGCGGGCAGCGCCGACCATCATGTGCGGATTTATACTGTCGAGCACGAGCCCGGAGGACCCAAGAGGGTGAGTCATTTACTGCATCGAGACGCCGAATACTACGGACAAGGGTCTACCCATTACGAGCACTAAACAAATGCTCATCTTTAAATTAGATTCTATATTTGACGATACCAACGACGAATTTACAATGTCGATATCTTTGATATTAATATGATCGATAGCGTCTCTGACAATCATTTTAATGATACCCATTACGAATAACTACGGATGGCCGCTATCTTGAATCAGTCCAATTCCAATAATTGACTGTAAAGTTCGGTCCCGAGCTGCCATACTACAGCTCGGGACGGGAATAAGGTATCGGTAAACGTCGCCTACGTACATAATCCAACAGTATCGATATATACTGTGTGCAGGTGTTGGAGACGCCGGTGCACGACGACGCCGTGGACAGCATCGCGTGGGCGCACCGCGGCCTGCGCTTCGTATCCGGCAGTAAGGTAACATGACACAATCTTCTTTCATGACGCACTACACTAGGTATTGGGCATTATTATATTATGTAGTACAATCGAACAAGGGATTTGGTAAGCATGCAAAAATATTCATCTTCGCTCCATAACTGCCAATGCTACTTTTTATTATGCTTATGACACAATTAAGACAGTCATAATCACTGGCAGCCTTGTTCCACGTGACTCAGTATAGGCCTGCATCCTTTTGTGTGGACAGAAGCACTATACGAAAAGTAATTCTTGACTAGTGCCTGTGTACACCTGCCTGCCAGTACAGCACATAGCTTGACGGTTCCTGGCCGTATCCTGGAATTGGTTCAATACGAATGTGTCGTCTACAGGACGGCAGCGCGGCCCTCTGGACATTACATGCGACACAATGGAGACACGTACTACTGCAGCCCAAAAGTACGCAGCAGGACGGGAAGAAACTCAAGGTAACACTTTTTTTTTCTGTTAGCCTATACTGTCCCTCTGCTGGGCAAAGGACTCCAAATCCTTCCAGGAACTGTTTTCCCGCGCCACCTTGAACCAGCCCTCGCAGTACGCGTTCAGGTCATCTCGCCGGGTCGGTCTCGGCGGCGCCGTCCATCTTCAGGCTCCCACTGTGTGGAGACTTGCCCAGCGGTAATCGTGCATGCGGCTGATGTGACCCGCCCAATCCCATTTGAGCCTGGCAGCCTTCTTTCGTACATCCAGTTTTGGAACGCAGCGTGGTGTTCCGAATTCTGTCCTGGAGGTGTACTCCGAAGTGACACATTCGAATGATCGGATCGGACTGCCACAAATGGCCGAACCGAATATTGTTGTCCTACTACGAAAAAAGTTCGGATCGGCTCAGTTGGGTCGGAACCATAGTCAATATTCGGAAGAGTATAGGACCGAACGAAATGTAGTGCCAGAGGTGAACGTTTTATCGATATGTTTTTATTAGTCATTATTATTTATGTCGATATAATTAAACTATTAAATTACTGAGTAAAATTATTTTTTATAGTAAGAAAATAGAACTGCTTTTAATTCAATATTTATACCTAGGAACATTGTACTATTTCACGAAAAAACAATATATTTGTAGCTGGCATATAGTTGTCATTGCCGATTTTCAAAAAAAAAAAAACGATAAATGTCAAAGGATAACAAGTAAACGAACAATTGGATAGATTAAGATTTTTATTATTGCAAAATTGAGAAAAAAAAACTGAAAAATAATATAAACTCAAACCAAATATCGTCTGTCGCTATCGTTATAGCAATAACCGTATTTCGTTTATCATCAAGTGCGGACTGAAGTGTAGTGTTAAAGTGAAGTTATGAGATGTATACGAAATACAAGCGAAATGTACTATAAACTACATACCTATATTATTCACTTTACGCGTCATAAAGTGCCCCTTGGGTTTATCGTTTTCTCATGTTCGTGTTTTGGAAGCTTGGAAATGAAAGTTATGAACAAACATTCTGCAAGAAGTAGTCACCATGTCCAGACCGACAGCGGCACAAATTGATGCTCGCCTTAATTTCATTGTAGAGCATCGAGATTTGGCTCATGGAAACTTGAGGAGCATCGACGGTCGTACGCTGAATCATCGACTGTGGGAAGAAATTTGTACCACGCTGAATGCTATATTATTTTTACTTATAACAAAGTGAAGATTAGTTCTAGTTGTTTAGTATTGTAAAAAATATATTTTAATTATTATTTTCTAATGATTGTCTTGTCTTTCCCTCTCTCTTTGTCTCCTCAAAGCATCTGTAACAGATGTAGCTGGCTCATATGTGACCTGCCGGAAGTTCTCCGATTCAAAATCAAAATCATCTTGGAGTAACTCCGGAGCACTCACTCGGGCAAAACTATGTAATACAATATAATATACATTTCTCATAACATACACACACACGCGCGCACGCGCACTCACACCACAACACACAGCAGAACACTACACATCCTCTTACACATCAGACACGTACATTCCCATCTCACACAAATAAGAGGACCTGCGTGCAAACACTACAGAATTTTTTTTCTTTATATATATACTGCTCTCTCTCCCTAATAACTATGAGTAAGTAAATATAATATATACATTGTAAAGTGATTATTTTGATTAAACATATGTATAATACTAGAGGGGTTTGGCACTGATAGCCGAAATAGGCTCTGCCTAGTTCAAATTAGACAGTTAAATATTTTTTAATGTATGTCTAAGTTTCTTTAAATAAACATTATTATTATTATACATGCAAAACACAGCAGAGTCTAGACGAATATTCATTTCGATATAATTTAACTGTTGTTACAGAGTAAAATTATTTTTATATTAAGGAAATTGAACTTTGCTTTTTATTCAATATTAAACCTAACATATAATTGCGACATATTCGCCAAAAATGTAAACAAATATGTGTTTATGGAAAAATAACTTTCATTCCTACACTATAAAGTTCAATTTACGCTACAACTTCAAACATTTTTATAACTTTTTCAATAGTGCTAGTCACTCTGAAATCAACTTCGATACTTACGATGCTCAAACGATAGCTATTTTGCTGTCGTGTATTTTGACATTAATTTGACGTTGTAACTCTTGTCAAAATCAAATTATCGTTAGGTATTTTTTCGTTCAGAGTAGGGGGTTTACGATACAACAAATGTCAAAATGAAGTTCGGTCGGATCGGGACCTACCGAACCAAACATAGTAACTTCGTAGTAGGAAATGGCCGAACGTTCGGCCGATACGATAAATTTACCACTTCGGAGTAGACCCCCCTTCTTTTTACACAAGAATGCTGCGGTCCATCGCTCTTTGGCAAACTCGGGCGCAACTTTTGCGACTCGGTGAGCGACCAGATCTGAGCACCGTACGTTAGGACAGGCAGGACACATTTTATTTTATTTTATTAATTTTAGGAAATTCACAGCTAATACTTTTTAATATTTGGTACAATGTGTAAACGATGGCCAATTACAAGCTTCTACTGACGATCAATGTGAGTGACATTAACAAGTGCGCGAAAGCAGCGACGTTAGAGATGCGCACATGAATTATCACACGCTCAAAAAGTACAATAACAAAAGTGGAGAAAAAAATTGGTTGTACATCGAAGAAACAATTATTCAAACCCTGCTTTACTTCCTTAACGCTACTAGTAAATAAATCTAAATCGACATCCTGACACACCACATTAAAAGTTCGACCATCTCTTATCATGTACGAGTTCTGTCTGTAGATAGTTCTGACTTGAGGACACGGAGAAGACGTGGTCTCCGGAGAAATGCACTCGGTACACGCAGCCACCCACTTAGGGACGTCAGTAGATCCGTTCATTACGCTAAATAAGAAAGCAAGATCTGCAATTTTCCTTCGCTCGTGTAGAGGCAGAATATGAAATTTCTTACCCCGACTTATATAATTCGGGAGATAGGTATTAGAGCGATATTGAGTGTACCTCAAAAATCGCCTTTGTATACCTTCGAGCCGATTAATGTATTCATTATAGTTTGAATTCCAAACCTGAGAATCATATTCAAGGTGGCTACGGACAAACGCACAATAAACAATTTTCATTGTTTTAACATTCTTAAAGTGTGAAGACCCTTTTTTTTCTGGGTGGGAAATCATCGTATGACTTCTCCCGCTCTGGGCGGAGGGGAGGGCGTGTCAGACTTTTACTGACTAAAACCCACCCGTGTTCCTTCAGTTGCCTATGCCAGGGGCCACGGTATCTCATTCGAACAACCCGCGGCCTTGGCAGGCATCGGCCCTAGCGGACCCCGTCAGTTCGTGCTGACATCTCTTTGAGGCGCGCGTGGAACACAACGCGCCGTCGACCCGGGCCTGGTCTTTGCCGACGGCGAGCTGCCCATTGCTCGCCGCCCGCAAGCCCGCGCCTACAGTGGCCGAGAGTCGGCTGATGACTCCCGACGTCCAGGGCGTCTCCTGCGGTGCCTAGGGTCGTGAGGGCGCAGAGATATCTGAAGAGACTTTAAAAATAAAACCCCAGGCTTGGAAGCCTGGTTGACTATGTTATTAAACAAACAGTTATTAAATAGAAGCTTAGAGGAGTTGTCTGGCAGTCAGTCAACGTGTTAAGAGAAAATGGTCTATCGCACCAACTGAGGTTTGAATACTAGAAAAGTCAGGAATTGCAAAAAACTTTTTCCATACATTTCGGAGGACATGAGACTCCAAATTAGTTTGATGATGGATAGACTGGCCCTTACAATGAAGCCTGGCCAAGAACACGTCATCCGTACGCTGCCTTAAGTACATGATCAAGTAACGTGTGACTCCCACTACACGAAAACGAAAAAAATCGACGACATCGAAGTCTTGTTAGTTTATACCTTTTTAGTTGGCGTTTTTGTCGTAGTTGGGTTTTAGTTTTTGAGGTTAGAAACGTGAAAGTTCCTGAGGACCTCCTGCATAGCGAGTTGTCGTTGGGAAATCCCATCGAGCACACGGTTCGTGAACGAGTGAATACAAATGTATCGTCATCTTCTACCGAACTGTTCCTACATCCGCAGATGACAATGGTCTGCTGGGACAGCAGCGACGCCTACGTCATCACCGCCGTGTCCGACAACACCATCCGCGTGTGGTGCGCGCGCTCCGCCACCGCCGTGCGCGCGCTGGCCGGCCACCGCGACGAGGCCTACGTGCTGGAGGCGCACCCCTTCCTGCGCGGGGTGTTCCTGTCCGCCGGGCACGACGGGCAGCTGTTCGTGTGGGACGCCACGGCCGACCAGCCGCTCGCCAAGTTTCACAACAGGATCGATGGTAAGTGTTGCTGCACGAGGCCTACGTGCTGGAGGCGCATCCCTGCGCGATTTCTGTTAATTTGTTGGGATATGGGTGTAAATTACCAGAAATAAAAGTTTTTTTTTACTTCCTCCCCAGGGCACGGCGACGGCGCCATCTTCGACGCCAAGTGGGGCGGCGGCTCCACCGTGGCCGCCACCGACTCGCACGGCCACCTGCTGCTGCTGGGGCTGGGCCGCGGCCACCGCCTGTACGGCGCGCTGCCGCCCGAGCTGTTCTTCCACACGGACTACCGGCCCGTGGTGCTGGACGCGCACGGCGGCGCGCACGACGAGCAGACGGACACGCCGCCGCACCTGCTGCCGCCGCCCTTCCTGGTGGACGTGGAGGGCGCGCCGCACGCGCCCGAGTACCAGCGCCTCGTGCCCGGGCGCGAGAACCTGGCGCTGTCGCAGCTCATCCCGGCCGCCGACGCGCCCAGGTCGCGCATCGACGCCATGATCGAGGCGCTGGCCGTGGCGGGCGGCCGCGAGTCGCGCGGCGTGTGGCGCGGAGAGGGTGCGCAGCTTGGTGCTATGGGCGGCAGGTCAGGGTGGCTCGACAACGTGTAACGGATCGTTTGTGTCGGCAGGCGTGCGGTACACGGCGGGCAGCTGGCAGCGCGGCGACCCGCTGCTGGTGCCGCAGTGCACGCGGCCCATCGTGGCGCCGCTCGCGCTCGCCGCGCAGGACCACATACACAAGACTTGGTAAGCGTCGCGCCCTCCGGCTGTCCCTGACTGCTCCGCTGGGTGCGATTCGATTGCCTGTTGGCGTGCAATAACATTGAAGCAACAATAAAACTTACGAGTTGCGACGTACACTACGACTCACGAGAGTACGGAGTAATTCGTGGGTTCGAAGAAACATCGCGAGCCTCGCTTAATCAATGAACAATGTCGCCGTCGCAGCTTGGAGCTGAACGCGCTCGAGCAGAGCTGGTACCGGCGCGAGATGCGGCGCCGGCCGCTCATGATCAGCACGGCCACGGATGGCGGCGGCGGGCCCCGGCGCCGGGCGGGCCGCCGGCCCCGCGGCCCCGCCGAGCGGCCCCGCGCGCGGCCCCGCGTGCCCGAGGAGCCGCCCGAGCCCGAGTCGGCGTCGTGCAGCGACACCAGCGACGAGTGGGTGCAGCGCGCCACGCGCCACGACCGCTCCACGCCCGACTCCCGCAACTCGAGCCTGGAGCTCAGCGACACCGACACCAGGTACTTGCACTCGACAGACCTACACTGTCCTCCCATTACCTATTTACACTGTCATTTGAAAACTTTGTAAAAGCCAATTATTTGTAAAAGACTCAACCGTAGAGTTTCTTGTCATAGGAAACGACCGATTGAGACCGTGCACCTAGCTTCTGAAGTGCTCATGTAGGTTTATGTGAAATATAATATTTTGATTGATTCTCCTTCGTCATCTCAATGTATTCAGCGCGACCTCGCCCTCTTCATTCAATCGATAATCTCTTCTACAAGTTGGGCAATTAACTGGCCAAACTTCACAGATACACATAAAACTCATGTGTTACTTGTCATAAATATTTTTTTTTTTTTCTAACATCCCGTTTAAAGTTGTAACAATTGATTTATGTTAGTTGTTCATAACTGTTCTCATATCACGCCTTGAGTTAAACCGATATCAACACACCTTATAAGTGGTACAGAGTATTATCTCTCTAAGCGACGCACGCTTTACTTGTTGTCACCGAGTGTACTAACACGCTGTGACTGTGTGAGCGCAGGAGCTCTCGGTCCCGCCCGAAGCAATGGCGAAGTCGGAAGTGTGCGTGCGTATGTGTTGTGTTGAGTTCTGCTGAAGCTACTCGTCTTTACGTACACATTCACTGCGTGTCTGTACTCTTGGTGACCACAAGTAAAGCGCGCGTCGCTTCATGAGATAATATACTGTACATAGTTATGTTGGTCATAATAACGTGACCGCCCCATTCCGCTTGCGTTGTAAACCTGTCAACTAATACTGTGAATACCTTTGTCGCAGCTCGCATAACTCGGGGACTAATAAGAGTAAGAGCGACAGGTTGGTTCAGTAGACGCTAACTAACTGTGTCGGATGTTCGGTCAATGTGTTCGAAGCCCTAACCTGCCGCGACGGGCGGCAGTGTCGTATTGCGATGTCTGAAGTTCTACTAGGGATCTTTTGGCATGTGGCACGCGTGCGCTAGAGCTATTGACCGAGCAGCCGACAGGCGCGGCCCGTGCGGCCGCGCGCTGACCGTGCCCTTGCCCGCAGCTCGTCGGCGTCGTCGCAGTACTCGGACTGGCAGGCGGGCGCGGCGCTGGCCCCGCCCGCGCGCGCGCGCCGCCGGCCGCTGCCCACCAACCGGTACGTAGCGTGCTCGCGGGCGGCCACTGCTGGGCCGCGAGCGTGGACTTCCGAAGTTTTCTGTTACTCTATGAGTTAGCGCCTGTCACAGAGTTCATAGAGTAACAGCCTCGGGAAAATAGTGCTCCCTGTATTGTTTCTGATAAAATTCTGAAAAAACGTGTTTACAAAAATACCCCTGGGAAAGCTCCTGGTACTATGCATTTAGAATGACCCAACGTAAGTTATTGATTTAATTAAAATGGCATGAATAGATTTGGAGTGACGCCATATGATATGGTGTTGACACGCATAAAATGATAATCCATTTTGAAAAATTCGTCTGTTCGACAGCAGCACTAACACTATGAATACCGTTTGTTTGTCGAAATCAAACATTTCCGATATGTTAAGTACAAGTAAACCAGAAAAGGTATGCGCTTCAGGAAACCTCGTGTTTCCGAAGTAGCACGAACGTCCCGCCACGGAGTAATCCCCCGCAGATAAGTTTTTGGAATTGCATAGACTTGTTATTCTATAATTTTGCAATCATGGTAATACAAAATAAACAAGTATTTCTATGGTTGTACAGCTCTATATCAGATCACATCATCGTGCGTTCGTTTTTCCGATGATAGACGAGGATTCCCGAAGCGCATACTTTTCAGGATAGCTGAAATTAGGGTACAAAATAATATATGCGATATCAGCTACAAGTATCGCGGGTCCATCAGTTGAGCACGTGTCCAGTTACAGTCCCAGCACTGTGGTGTCGAAGCGCGCGGCCCCGCCCCCCACGCCCGCGTCGCCGCCCGCGTCGCCGGGCCCCGCGCCCGGCCCCGCGCCGGGCCCCGCGCCGGGCCCCGCGCCCGAGCTGCCCGAGCCGCCCGAGCTGCCCGAGCTGCCGGACGCGTACCGGCCGGGCGAGTGGCTGACGGCCGTGTCCCCGCGGAAGGCGCCCTACCACCCGCAGATGGGGGACCAGTGTCTGTATTTTAGACTTGTGAGTATTATTTATTTTATATTCTCATTTTAAGAGAACCTAACGCTGGTATGTTTGAGTATGCAGTAACAATATGTGGTGACTCACGCTGATATTGAAATTGGCATAATAATAATAATCGAATTTAAATTTAAAACATAAAAAACAATAACTGAACCTTTTTCTATAAAAAAAAAATTCGTGGACATATAAATGACGCTTTATAAGCCATCCTCGTCCGTAACTGACATGTTCTGACGTAAACACGTGTCGGATCGAATATCGAATGTGCTGCATGTGTTCAGGGTCACCAGCGGTACTTCGAGGCCGTCGCAGAGAAGGACGTGTACAAGGTGAACCCGCGAGACAAGCCCTGGGAGAGGACGCACGTCTACGTAAGTCAACATCATACTTATCACATTGTTGGGGGATACTCACAATCCCTCAATTTAAAAGAGTAACTACAGAGTGTTTGTCCATTCTTCTCCATACGAAACTATCGTTTGGAAGGGTCGACTGGCCCAATTCTATTTTCTTGTAAATTTTGACAAGCAAAAGGGATTTGACTTTGCAATTCCGGTCTAATCTCTCTTGAATAAACCATCTGCATTCAAGCGATAGTGACGTAGCTGATAACGCATCCGCTACGCCATCGTAGCACTCGGCTACGCCGTAGCACTCGCGGCTGTAACGGCGACTGCTTTCAGGAATGCGAGCTGGTGAAGGTCGTGGGCATTAAGTACGTGATCAAGCCGCCGCGCGTGGCGTGCCTGCGCCTGGCGTGCTCGCTGGACGCGCCCGCGGGCGCGCGCGCGCGCTCGCTGACCGTGCGCTACCACGACATGCCCGACGTCATCGACTTCCTGGTGCTGCGCCAGCAGTACGACGCCGCCGTGCAGCGCCGCTGGGGCGCCGGCGACCGCTTCCGCTGCATGATCGACGACTGCTGGTGGACCGGCCAGGTGCTGGAGAACACGGGTCAGTGTGCGTGCAGCGCGACGCCGCGTACGGTTGTAGAGTTGCATACTCATTGCTACATGTCCCGTCCAGGCGGCGAGGCCTCCGCAGCAGAGAGCGCGTCCGCGGTGGGTCTGTCGGGCCCCGCGGCGGAGGAGTGGTCCAGGGCGGCCGCCGCACACTTCCTGTCGCTGCGCGTGCGCTGGGACAACTCCGAGGTGTGTGTCGAGCGATGCTCGTTTTGTGACGTCACGCATATTTCACCTTCTGTTTCGCAAAGTGTGTCAACGGAACCCTATTACAGACTGCGCCGTGTCTTCGTCGGTCTAGTTACTGTTGCCAGTGGTGACGTGACCGCGTCGCTTTAATAAACTGCGCACCCGACTTGTGTAGCTTTGTCGCCAGCTTAAACTCGGTGTGCGCAGGTGGAGCGCCTGTCGCCGTGGGACCTGGAGCCGCTGGACCCGGCGCGCCTGCCCAGCGTGGCGGGCGGCGCCGTGGCCGTGCTGCCGCGCGAGCTGCAGGCCGCGCTGCGCCGCGCCGAGCCCGAGTGGCCGCCCGCCGCCTGCCGCGCCATCGCGCAGCACATCGGCTGCGTCATGTCGCTGTCGGCGGCCGAGGCCTTCGTGGCGCCCGTGGACCTGCAGCAGTACCCGGCCTACGCGCGCGTCGTGCCCTACCCCATCGACCTGGCCACCATCCGCGCGCGCTTCGAGAACCTGTTCTACAGGTGCGCTTGTTTATTTTATTTTAAAGAAAGCCCACGGACTGATAACAAACTTCAATATCGTGCAACAGTAGGACATTTGTTAATTACAAGCTTCCACGTACACGTCTACTTAATTAAGAGTTATTTGCGTTGATCAGTTACAGCGATTTGAGTCAATGTAAACATAAGTATGTCGAGATATTAGATAAGTCAAGCCGTGCAATATCAAAATCAAATTTAAAAGCTATTTATGGTTGTTGCTAAAATACTCCCTTGTTCAAAATCTTGCTTAATTTATGTGCGCTGGTGCAAAATAAATCGATTTCCAGGTGCGTTGGTAAACTATTGAAAGCTATAACAAAAAGCGATGCGCCTGTACTTTGTCAACGCGAATGGAATGGTACATGAAGTAGTTTCGCTGAGTAGTTCGGGACAGTCAACCGAGCCATTTGCGATGATCACTAAAAAGCAGTACTTC
Organism: Apamea monoglypha; assembly: GCA_911387795.2. Taxonomy (NCBI): domain Eukaryota; kingdom Metazoa; phylum Arthropoda; class Insecta; order Lepidoptera; family Noctuidae; genus Apamea; species Apamea monoglypha. Next base: position 9,536,156 of record OU426944.1, on the reverse strand, counting down.
TACTTACTGAAAATTACTTAAGTGTACAAAGGCATTTAGAACATCGCGGGCCACAAAAAATTGCACTGCTCTAATTTGTTGACTGGATGTTGTTGGGATAGATTGCAATAGTGTTGAACCAAGTTTGCAGCTTCGACAGACTTGCGCGACCTGCGCGAACTGCGGGGTGCGCGAACAACCCCTCAATTTCCGAACTTCTCTTAGGGCCCTCGCCCACGGCGACTTTTTGTAGCGATGCAGTCGCGCGTTTAGCAAACGCGCGACAGCATCACTTCTAACGCGTGTTAGTCGCATTTGCAACGCGCTACTGCATCGCGATTGTATCGATACAAACGCGCGACCGAATATGACATTCTATAACAACTTTTGAATTTAAGATCATAATTTTTGAGTTGTTTGAATGTTGTTACATGATGTCCACAAAGTAATCTCTGGGTATTAAATGGATGCATCCAATATTGACGCTGCTTCCGTTGCCTACGCTTCGGCTGCTTACGTAAAAGCAGCACCAAAGACAACGTGACTAATGTTGCCTCAACGGAGTCCATCTTGCAACTGTACTGATCCAAATCGCGTTTGCATCGCGACTGAATCTGGTCCCGTGGGCGCGGGCACACAGCTAGCGACTGCTTCGCGTCTGTATCGATGCTACGCGCGAGAGCATCGCGACTGCATCGCTACAAAAAGTCGCCCGTGGGCGAGGGCCCTTAGTTTTTGACTTATAACTTCTAAAAGATGCGATGCTTCGAAAGTAATTTTTATTGAAGCCCTATGGGTCCAATAAAACTGAGACTTTAAACATTGGCCACTATTCACATAAAGAATATCGTTTTAGCTGTCTTCCGAATAGAATATCCGATCGAATGGTGGAGGGTCGTCGAAATGTTCTTCATCTGAGTCGGCCATGGTATAAGGCAGGAGTATTCAAGCAGGTCTTACCCCCGAAAAACTCTGGCAGGAGCAGTTCCCTCTTCAGCACCCTTTTTGTTTGACAGGAGTTTCAGCAGGGTTAGAGGCGCTGGTTCCTTGGTCGAGGTCACTGGTGTCGGCCCTTGCTGGCTTATTGTCCACCCCCTATGTCTGTACCTGGGGGTTTTGTTCAACGTAGTCACCTCTGTAGGTTTCAAACTATTAACAAAGTTTTTTTAAATATGATTCAAAAGGTAAACTTGGTTTTCACGCCCGAATAACAAACTTTGAGAGCCAGGACCTTACACGACAGTGGCGCCAGCCGGTGAGCACAAAAACGGTAGCCCTCGTTCGCGACATGCCGTCGATTTGTCGGGACGTTGTCGAGCAAAGCGGCGCTCGCCCGTGCGCGGCTCTGCAGTGCACAACACACTGACCGTAACGTTCTGTGGTCGCAGACGCGCAGCCGCCGCGCAGTTCGACGTGCGCTACCTGGCCAGCAACGCCGAGCAGTTCAACGAGGCGCACTCGCCCATCGTGCGCCAGGCGCGCCTCGTCACCGACCTGCTGCTGCACATCATCGCACACTGGCGCGACGTGGACGTGCTGGCGCAGTACCGTGACCTGGCCGCCTGCTACCACAGCTCCGACGACGAGCCGCTCCGCGCGCCCGCCAAGGTACTGCCGCTCGCCCTGAGTCGAGCTCTCGACTCCACCGGACATTTTACTGACAACTAATGTTCAGCGTGTCACGTCTAACGACAGTTTTTTACCTACCTGTTCACCGATTGTTTGATGAGTGTGACATGAGCATACTGCCCACAGTCCCGGCGCGGCGCCACGTCGCGCGGCGCGTGGCGCGGCGCGTGCGCCAGCATGCTGACGGAGCTGATGGCGTCGGTGGACGCGGGGCCCTTCCGCCAGCCCGTGTCGCCCGAGCAGGCGCCAGGTAACTACTTGCTGTTCATATGTTACACTCTTGAGTTTGCCCTTAATGCATGTAGAAAGAGATTAGATCTGCTACGGCGTAGCACGGCGCGTAGCCTTATAACTACGGCGTAGAACGGCGCGTAGCCTTATAACTACGGCGTAGCACTGCGCGTAGCGTTATAACTACGGCGTAGCACGGCGCGTAGCATAACTACGGCGTAGCACGGCGCGTAGCTTTATAACTACGGCGTAGAACGGTGCGTAGCCTTATAACTACGGCGTAGCACTGCGCGTAGCGTTATAACTACGGCGTAGCACGGCGCGTAGCCTTATAACTACGGCGTAGCACGGCGCGTAGCCTTATAACTACGGCGTAGCACGGCGCGTAGCCTTATAACTACGGCGTAGCACGGCGCGTAGCCTTATAACTACGGCGTAGCACGGCGCGTAGCGTTATAACTACGGCGTAGCACGGCGCGTAGCATAATAACTACGGCGTAGCACGGCGCGTAGCCTTATAACTACGGCGTAGAACGGCGCGTAGCCTTATAACTACGGCGTAGCACTGCGCGTAGCGTTATAACTACGGCGTAGCACGGCGCGTAGCATAACTACGGCGTAGCACGGCGCGTAGCTTTATAACTACGGCGTAGAACGGTGCGTAGCCTTATAACTACGGCGTAGCACTGCGCGTAGCGTTATAACTACGGCGTAGCACGGCGCGTAGCCTTATAACTTTTAGTAATGCTGTACCATTTGTCCCCTTAGACTACTGCCGTGTGATCGCCGTCCCTATGGACCTGGGCACGGTGCGCTCGCGACTGCTGGAGGGAGCGTACACGCACGCGGCGCAGTTCGCCAGCGACGTGCGCCTCGTGTTCGCCAACAGCCGCCAGTACAACACCAACAACCGCAGCCGGGTACGTGCCGCACACACGCGCGCTCCACCTCGCTGCGACATGGCCTCGAGGGTGACCTCTTACTCATCGTGCTGTTCCAGATCTACTCGATGACAGTCCGCCTGTCGGCGCTGTTCGAGGCGCTGTGGTCGCGCTACAGCAGCTCGCACGCGCGCGCGGCGCGGCGCCCCGGCCGGGCCGCGCGCGCGCGCCGCACCACGCGCCGCACGCGCCGCGCTGCGGGCAGCCGTGAGTACACTCCACGTAGACCCGCCCTGCACTCCGCGTCGAATTTATGGCGACATCTACAACGCCACAAGCACATTCACATTATTTCAAAGATTTATGGTGTATTGTATTTCATCATTTGTTGAATATTTATTATTGTTTAATTATTATATCCAGCGGAAAGTAACCCACCAGACACGGCACCCGTCTGGTCGGAAGATCTTCCTTTTTCAATAAAAGACTAGGAATTGTCCACCCTGTTCCTCATACCTCTATAAATTCTATAGACTCGTCGTCATTTTCTACATCATTGTCCTTGTCCCAAATTATTTGTTGTCGGCGCCACATGGTTTCTTCTTGCATACTTGTCTATTCAGCAGACGCCTCTTCATCCTAACGTTATGATATGTTACTTACCTACAGAAGAGCTAGTGAACGGCGCGGCGCACGTAGACTCGGGCAGTTCGGACTCCGAGACACTGGCCGCCACGTCGCGCCGCGTGCACGCGCGCACCGAGGAGCTGGAGCACGAGCACGAGCACGACAGCACGCGGCACGGGAGGCACGAGCGCGACTCGTGGGACAGTGACGCGCCGCTGCACGTGCATCGGAAAGGTACGGCTCGCTCACGACATCGTACATTGTAATACAGCTGAACCCCTCGCGATGATTTTGTGTGGTTTTGCATATTTGGATAACAGCTAGCTTATGTAATTTGAACCTGTACGGTGAAGGTAGATGACGAGTATCTGTCAATTTGAACCTGTACGGTGAAGGTAGATGACAGTAATCTGTCAATTTGAACCTGTACGGTGAAGGTAGATGACAATAATCTGTCAATTCTGGTGCATTCCACTTTGGTTATTTAATTCTCCACCATCATTTCCATATTATTCCCACCCCGGAGTGATAGATAATTTGTTCGCTAGTTATGACGAATATGATGTGCGGCAGGTAAAGGCGTGGGCAAGAAGAGCAAGAGCAGCAGCGCCAGCGCAGAGCCCGTGCCGTCCACCAGCAGGGCGCCGCCCCACGGTAACTATGGCTTAGGGCTCGCTGTGGCGCACACGGGCTGTGTACGATTTTATCTTACATACATTAATACTCACTTGATAAACATATTTATTTATTTTATTGAGTTTGCAAAAGTGTAAAGTTTAAACCAGAACAACCCCCACAGAGGCAAATCTTTCAATTTGTGTACGTATAAGGTGTTTGTATAAGGTTTTCTCCATCGGATCACTCCGGTCGCGTCTCAAAGTTTTGAAAAGCTTTTTTGGTATTGCATAGAGTTGTTAATCTATTATTTTGTAAACATGCTAATACATGATAGGCAATGCTTCCATGGTTGTAACAGCTCTATATTACATCTCTTCATCGCGTCCGTTTTTCCGAACATAGACGATGATTCCCGAAGCGCATAGTTTTCTTCGGATAGCTGTTCGTAGCTTACCGTGGCAGGCTCGGTAGAGCGACACTATCACACCACACAGCTCTATGGTCGTCAGTGCTGCAAGTGCTGCATATGATATGAACTATGTACAGAATACGTGGGAGTGAACGGGTCGGGCGGCGCGGCGTCGTCCGGCTCTGCGGAGCGCTCCGGGGAGGGCGCGCGCTCGGGCGAGGGGGAGTCGTCCAGCGAGCGCTCCAACATACAGGTAGTCGAAGAGGAACTGCAGGACGACGAGGTCGAACTCACCTACGAGGTCAGTGCATCACCAGTATGTTTACCTTTACGTAGTATAAAACAATAGCCCTCTTGGTCTAGCTATGATCTTTTCCAAAAATATTTCATGAAAATTGAAAGTACATTCACAAATGGATCAGAAAACGTACCTGTCGAGGCCACCTATTCTTAGTCGATGTTGTGACAGACAGACAGTGTGTACCTCAACCTTCTATCGTATTCCGTTTTTATATGGAAGCCCATGTGACATGTATTCTGCCAATGTATAACGTTAATTGGAAAGGCAAGTGTGCCACATACAAAACTAATTACAAAAAAACAACAACTGATGACACAAAAGAATCCTTCGGTTGATATAGTTGAATACAATCTAGATTTTGTCGAGTTAACGGAAAAGAAAAAAAAAAAAAAAAAACATTATACAAACATAAACTACCCGTCAACCTTAGTATATCGCAAGCAATAGAACTACACACTCAACCTGTTGTTCCAGAGCGGCGGCAGCAGAGGGCGCGGCGCTCGCAAGCGGCGCCTGCTCAGCTCCGACAGCAGCGTCAGCCTGCGCAGGCGCAGCAGGCACAACAAGCACAACAAGCACAACAAGCCGGCCAAGCGGTAAGCAGTGTTGCCTCATCTGTAGGGGGTTCTTTCGGCCATGCGTGCAGTCCGATGGACGTACCCACGACTACCGATCTATGGGTCTCCTTCGAATTTGAAGCTACAAAAATCGAAAAACAGCTTAACTTTGTGAGGAGAAAACTAAAGCACGTAAAATGTCAACGTCAGTATTGAGCTGAAACGTTCAGACGTCGAGTCGAATAGCCCGTAAGGCCTCCCTCGCCCGCAGCACGCGCGAGCGCTTCGCGTCCGCGTCGTCGTCGTCCAGCAGCTCGTCGGGCGGCTCGTCGGGCTCGGCGCGGCGCTACGAGTCCGACCGCTCGTACCGGCCGCGCTACTCCACGGACGACGACGCGCCGCTGCAGCTGTACCGCGCGCGCGCCGCCGGGCCGCTGGCGCTGCGTGCGCGGCGCGCGCGGCGCTACAACGAGGACAGCGAGGAGGACTCCGTGGCCGCCATCAGCAAGCGGCTGCAGCACCACCAGCACGCGCGCACGCACCACGCGCACCAGGCCAGCCGCAGGAGGCACCACGCCGAGCAGGTACGAGCTGCTTCCTTGCACCGCACGCATTTGGACCACAGGGGAGGCTTACTTTTGTATTCTGCGTTTTTAATCGCGTCGCGAGACGTCGCGCACCCGTCGGCCACGGCAAGTGGTAGTGATTATATGAAGCTTGCAAAGCTCTCTCTCGGACTACTGGACGCAGGGCCTCTCCCAAGTTCCACATGTGTGTGTGTGTGCCTGGCTCATCTGCCTGCCCGTGCACATGCCACAATATAGCGACACGGTTGTCCTGTGTGCAGAGCGCGAGCGCGGAGGGCGGCGCGCACGCGGCGCACGCGGGCGACCACAACTACTTCAACGGGCACGCGCCGCACGCGCCGCACGGGCCGCACGGGCCGCACGCCACGCACCGGACCAATGGAAACGGTACGCACACACGAATACCGTGCACTACCCGTGTACACTATGAGCCCCGTATAGTCACTGAGCCTGACTCACGAATCTTGAATATTTGCTGGAAGGATATTTTAAATGAAATTGTTTGTTCTGTAAATAGGATATCGGAATCGCTTTTACACGTCATATTATTTAAAAAAAAAAATAAGGATAAGTAGAGTCGAATTTAAACGTTAATTCCGATGTAGAGCTGAAAAATTGATGCTACGAGAAGAGTACGAACCTTCGATTGCAAATACTCGTACATAGTACCTGCATGAGCTATGCATTATGTCGACTTCAGGACATGAGTAAGCTTCAGAAAATAAACTATTTCAATGTGCACGTTATATTTGTGTCGGGACAGTTACAATGTCTTGTGAATCTTATGCGAGACGCATTTATATCTCAGCTATAGACAGCGCGCGTCGCGAACAGAGGCTAAGTACTAAGTCTGTAACGAATTAGTTCCAAACACGACCTCTCACCACCCACATGATAACTAAACCGACAATATTATATGTTGCAGGTACCGCGGCGGACGGGTCGGGCGGGTCCAACGGCTCGAGCGCGGGGGCCTCGGGCCCCGGGGCCCCGGGCGCCGTGTCCATCTCGTCGCGGGGCCGCGTACGCAAGCTGACGGCCAAGGCGCGCGGCCTGCTGCGGGAATGAGCCAGGGCCCGCGCGCAACGCGCACATAGGACGTAGGAGACTGAACTAATCAGTGATTCGATGTGGTGACTAACTGAACTTAGTGATAGACGAAGAGTGGTGACGTGGTGACGGTGATACTACTTAATGTTATAGTGTGCAGCTTTTCAAAACAAAAGTATGCGCTTCGGGAATCCGCTACAACGTGTTTCCGAATTAGCACGACCGTCGCGCCACACTCACCTTCAAGTGTAGTAAGCGTGCACTATCAGTGCACGTCAACGCAGGGTGAATCTCAAATATGAATGTAATGTTTTATTTTCATTATTTGTAACGAAATAAATCACTTCTATTGAATGACTCGGATCGTCATTTGGCACTCAAAGGTCTTGAAAAGTGTTTTAGAATTGCATAGAGTGGTTAATCTATAAGTTTGTAAACATGGAAATAGTAAATATATTTCCATGGTTCGAATGCTCTGTACTCTCATCATCGCGCGTTCGTATTTCTGAAGATGCCCGAAGCGCAAAGTTTCCTTTGGAAAGCTGTACAGTTCAAGAGTATGTGTTACACAAATACTCTTATTTTGTGTTTAATAAGTTAGCTGTAAACTAAGAATGAGAGCTTAGTTACATAGAAGTGAGTGTTTATTAAAATTTGAAGAATGCCAGTTTGTTCTCGATGCAGTCGGACAGAGTTCAATATTAAATACATGCTACTTCAAAAAGAGGGTGTGTGCTGACCACACGGTAGAAGTGGACACACGACTAGAGCAGAGTATCAGTCGTCTCAGCGCATATTGTCCTTTCCTCTAAATGTTGCGTGCCGGTTCAGTCTCATTCACTGTTCAGAAAGAGCGCGAATGCACGAGTTTCATAGTGAGTCCACCTCACGACTTCGACCCTGAAGCCCCATGAACAAACACTGTACCGCAGTTGTGTGGTGTGTTACACCTCTGCTCCTACAGTTGTGTGGTGTGTTACACCTCTGCTCCTACAGTTGTGTGGTGTGTTACACCTCTGCTCCTACAGTTGTGTGGTGTGTAACACCTCTGCTCCTACAGTTGTGTGGTGTGTTACACCTCTGCTCCTACAGTTGTGTGGTGTGTTACACCTCTGCTCCTACAGTTGTGTGGTGTGTAACACCTCTGCTCCTACAGTTGTGTGGTGTGTTACACCTCTGCTCCTACAGTTGTGTGGTGTGTTACACCTCTGCTCCTACAGTTAAGATACTAAATTACGATAAGCATTTGTTTACTTTCACATTGATGTTGTAAGTAAACTAGTGTGGTACGATTTATCGACACAATTGTGTTGTTTGACTCACAGTGTAGTGTTGTGTGTAGGTGTACGTTATCGATATCGATAGTGAGCGGCTCGGTCGCGTCCGTCTTGTGATATTACTGTATATTGTATTTCGTTGTAAGCTCAACTATACATGTTGAATAGCACTGCCGCGTGCCGTCGCTCTTCAGTTGTTTGTGTTTAGTACAAGCTTTAGTTCGTTACTGTGTGCTCTGTTACCTTCATAATCTGCCGATAACCTTCCCACTGCTGGGACACAGGCCTCCTCTCTGTGAGAGAGAGTGGGCTGTAATCCACCACGCGGGCACAGTGCAGGTTGGTGGATGTCACATGTCTTCGAATTGTTGGTTGTGGGTTATCTTATTATAAATAAACACAACTGGGCCAATACTCATGTTAAAAATTAATTTTCAAGTACATTCGACCACACATCAAGGTATCAATGTGACATTGACAGCACCTCTATTTCGTAGCGTTAAAGGTGGTTTTCCTAGTTGAAGTGTCACTGTATCTCTGCAATGTTTTGGTATTAGTTTGGAATACATTGTGTCCCGTTATTCCATGTTCCTGTGACAGGATTCTGTTCGCTCAATATAGTAAGTCAATGTTTCCTCGCGTTAGGGACAGCACACACTCGTCCAGCCAGTGTGTGTTTTTAGTTGTAGACAAATGTTTGTAGGAAGCAATCTCACTGTCGAGTGTTGCGCGCCCCTTACATGATAAGTTAAGAACAATGTAAATTAAATAAGAATTAATTGTAAATATTTGACATTGTCAGGGAAGTACTCACGCACAGGTTTAGTTTTACTTGTGTATTAATGTTATTATAAGATATGGGGGACTCTATACGCGTGTTATTACATGTCGCGTGAGGGCCCTCATACGTAAATATGCCAGTTATATTAAACTTAAAATTAATATTAAAGTGCCGTGAAGAGTGTCAGCAAATGGTATTTTAACAGGTTCGGCAACGTATCCCCAATCGGGTTGGCGGTACGTTCCAGTAGCGTATCATTTGATCAGCAAAATGAACAATACTGTGAACAGAGCTCAATAAAAGCGCGTATTGTTTGGTTTTGAGAAGACTCATTTTACCTACTGACTTTCAGACAAGAGAAAGGATATTTTTTGTAATGATTGCACGAAATGGACACTACAGTATTTTCTTATTGTACCTCTGACAGCAACCTTATTGCAACGAGAATAAAGTTTACTGTGGTGCAACATAAGAAGGTAAAATAACTGAAAGGACTAGTGGGCGGCTTCACGTCGCGTGGCGTTTGTGTGCTATGTCAGCCTCCTATTGATGCTCTCTTTCTTAATCGATTATCTCACTGCGCCGCGCTCCGTCGCGTAGCGCGGGGCGGCATAACTTAGTATCAGTTTGTATAGAAAACACAATCTGCGCCCGGGACGCGCTCGCGCATGTTATTAGCGCTACTCGCCGGAGCACGGTGCAGTGTGATAATCGCCTTAGGTTTGCCTTCGCATCTGGCTGTGGTTGACTCGATGACGTAAACGTCGTATCCAAAGCTTGAGCGCTACAGAGATGTTTTGGCGCCTGAATCACATTGACCAACATAAACATTATTTGTGAAATTGTGTCAGAAATTGTAACAAAATGACGTAAGATGACGTCGTTAGTTCCGATTCTAGTCACGCGCCAATAGTCTTGTGCAGCTGTAGCTGCGAAAGGTACCTAACCTACGATTTCCTAGGAGAGCGGGTGCCGTCATGACATTGTCATGTTCACCAGTATTTGACATTAAGGTGACCAAAAGGCTCAGTATTTCATAGACAGCCGTTATCGTTTGTCTGTTTTCTTTTTCACCGCTTTCTTAGGAAACCAGAGCTCTAGTAACAAGCTGAACAGAATGAGATGCGCACACAAATAGACGTGCTTTACCTTCAGTGCTCAGTAAGTTAAGAGTTATATTAATAATATTAGTTGAGTGTGTACCGCGTACCTGCGCTAAGTTTAGTGACCGCACCTCCTTGTGTAATGTAATTATAATTTATTGCTTTATGTATTGTATTTTGTCATGTAATATTTACTCAATGAATGCATTTCACCCGACTACGGTGGCGTGTGTGTACTTATGTGTCGATATCACTGTGACGTAGGAATATTTTTATGAAATGCGATCAGAATTTACTATCATAATTTAAGCAGAATTTTCTCTTGTTTAGTGAATATTATTTCAAACGTGTTCAAGGGCTCCAAGCTAGAAGTAGTGCTATCTTTTTCTTGCGGATAATAAACGAAAGAGATGGGAAGAAAACGTGCTGTCTCTTTCCCGTGTTATTTGTTAGGTATTTATTTTCCTCTCTGTGTCAAATAACTCGTTAGGATTACGTTTAGTAGCCGTGCCGCCATCTTTAGTTAGTACTTATTAGATCAATTTATATGTTAGTATTGCGTTATAAAGTGCATGAATAGGACTGAAGTCTTCATAGGTCAGTAGTATTTTGTAACGTATAGCCATAATTATGTAATCTATCTCACTACAACTTTGTTTTATAATATTAATGTCATTATTTGACCATGTAATGGCAACACCGGAGTCGGGTTTTTATTTTATGACAACATTATTTACAATAAATGGAAGCGAATATTTTTATAAAATGTAACAAATCTATAAATTAATCATTTTTTTTTTGTCATTGTGATATTAAGTATGCAACGAGCAGTTCGAGTGACTTTAACAAGTATTGTATCAAATATTAATCATTATTATTACCGACGTGTGACACGTATGAACAAACTACAACATCGCACAAACCACGGTATCATTAGTTAAAGGGAAAATATTATCAACTTTATGTATGTATGCTCTATGGCAACACCAAAGAGCAGTTTATAAAAAGGCGGGGCAAAGTACAAACTATGTGACCTGCACTTGCCTTCGCTAGTAAGAGCACCAAGGTCCCATTACAACTTACAACTGGCAACACAAAGCCGTATCCAGAGCTTACAGTTTAGTCTCCACTACTATTTAAAGCTTTGTGTTGCCAGTTCGTAAAATTAAAATAGGGAAGTGTAAAGTTGATGTTTTTGTAATTCTCTGTGTTAAACCAATGTAATAGTTATAAATAGTGAATACGTAGCCATAATTTTGTAACACAATTCTACACTACAGACAGTGTTTTGTACCAAGTGACTGTTTAATGCAAACTCGAATGTTTAACTGGGCATTAATGTGCTCGACTCAGTTGTACGACGCTCAACCGCGCTCGACTTCAATAGCCCGCTCGTTTCGTTAGCAGTAACGTCTAGGATAAGTAATGTTTAGTGGAGAGGGCGGCTCAAGTCGCTCGGTGTACATTGTACCTATGTATATATACATGTGTGAGAATGTGCGTCGCGACCGCGTCGCGGCGCTGAGTTGATACCAAAACAATAAAATGAATATTTTGGAAAAAGTACTCTGTTTTATTTGAAATGAAATGTTTATCTTTTGGACAGGCATTTCGTGCCTGACTGATCTGAGTGGGTGCCGGAAGACCTTCGGCAACGATAACCTCGTCGCCGAAGAAGGCCTGGGAAACGCTGGCGTTACGGCTTACGAGTAGTTACGAGTCATTAATAGCCGGAGAAAACAACACAGGGAAGACTGGAAATCTATAGGGGAGGCCTTTGTCAAGCAGTGGGACAATACAGGGAAATAAAATCGATGTTTTGTTAGTCGTAAGGCAAGAACTGACTACTGACCCGCCCTGCGAAGCAAGGGCGGGTTAGTAGTTAATACAAAAATAAATTTTAAGCTTAAAAGCTTCGTATCAAGTGTGAACACGTAGCTTAAAATTAAAAAGTTAATTTTGACTGTTGACAGCAGATCTACAATGACACACGTCATTTTGCATATTTGCATCTCAAATGAAGCTCTCGTTGTAAAATATTCTAGAATTTCTTCAGTAAAAGGTTAATTAATTACTTTAAAAGTATTTAATTGTATTTATTATACGTTGAATCTCAATTATTTACATATATTTATTGCCCGAAACGTCTCTACACCACAGTACCGAGTCGGTCTTGTGTGGGTGTTGATATTGTGAAATATCCTGTTTTGTGTGCGAAACTAAACGATTTATCGTTGACATGGATCCGCTGATCGAGGAAGAGATAATGGCAGAAGAGGAGCCGTCGACGTTCAGTATGATCAACCCGCTCAGCTTCAGTAAGTACTCCTACTAACTTTGTGCCTGTTTCTTAAGTAATCTTGTTTGTTTCCTTATAAAGTTACTCAATGTTATCAACAAGTATTATTTACAACACGGTCACTGTGTAATAGCTAATATGTAGTGTATCAACTTAATATTTTGTAGCCAAAATAAAGAGCTAGTGTCGGAAAATTGAAAAAAGAAACATTGAAATTAAGTTAATTGTATTATGATTATTGATGTGGCATTACAGTCGTCAGTCAGTGACCTGTTGCTGTTGTCATGAGCAAACTCGCCTGGATGAGTTACTTGAATGTTACATGATTGATGGCAGTGCAACACATGATCCATACTAATATTATAAATGCCAAAGTCGCTGTCTGTCTGTTGCCTTTTGACAACTTGACGGATATTGATGAAACTTGGCACACAGGTCACAGATAGACCACTACTTGGGTAAGGACATAGGATACTTTTGACCCGACAGTAATAATTAATGCGGCGGCCCTTAGGATAATTCCAACCTCCATCCTGTCAAAGCTGTGAGCAAAAGCTAGTTTACATAATGTTAGCAATGCCGTTGTTTTCCTTTTTATTGAGTATGAGTCATCTACATATATCGAACATAATGCGTTGAATGCATTGATAACACCTGTTATAAGTACTGCTGTATGTCAACTATTTTAATAAAACACTTGTATAAATATGTTGTATGTATTCATTTTGATTTATGTCAGGTTGTACTCATAACAAAATGAGCAGTTATCTCTTCAATTTAAAAGTTAGCTGTTATTGTTGTAGATATTCTAGCAGCTAATTAGGTGATGCTTGTGTTTTAAATAGCTTGGGATATTTAACGGTCCCGTCGGTCCTTGAAGCAGTTCTGTGTGGGAGCTGTCACAACATTTTCTGGTAGCCTATTCCATGTTGTTACGACTCGGTTAAACAAGAATTGCTTCAAAGGCTTTTTCTTTGATGAATTTTCCCATCGCTTTAGGGAATGCCCACGCAAATATTTGTTGTCATTGAGTGTTGTTTAGAGCAGGCTGACCATCTTCATTTTTAAAAAACAATATTCCTGCCCAAATATCAATAGTCTATTATTTAATTATTCCTTCTACATGTTCCAGTGCTGAAGTTCCTAGCCTCATATGGCTGGTTACTTGTGGGAGGAGCAGCAGTCACTCTGTACATCGCACGCAGACTGCGGCCCGTGCTGGCCAAGTGGCAGCAGGCGAGGGAAGATGCCGAGTACCATAAGAGTAAGCAGATGATCATCAACGACCTGTCAGCGTAGACAGCACACATCTTGAGTGCTCAATCTCTGTATCTTGAACAATTCATATTTAGTTATTCTGAGTTCACTATTTGTGCCTATTTGCACAACTACTTACTCTCCTTGACTACCTGAGTCCTAGAGTGGAGGCTGCGTATCAGCAAGCGCAGTGTGGGACGCCCCCTCAGCTAGATGGACCGACAACTTTAAAAATGTGACTGGGACAGACTGGATGCGGAAGGCGGAGGACAGGGTGTAGTGGCGCATCCTGGGAGAGGCCTGTGTCCAGCAGTGGACTGCGATACGCTGAGTTGATTGATTTTGACTTACTCTTGATGAGTCATGCAAATCCTGCTGCCCATGGAAATGTAGCCAGCGACCGAGTGTAAAAAAATGTCCTAGTTCGTCTAGTTTCTCCTTCCAATCCAAAGACACTAGGATTGCTAGTTATAACATGTGTGAGGCATTTGAGAGAGAAATTCGGGATTGCGCCCGTGATTTTCCCGATAGTGTCTAAGTTCAGCCGTGATTGGATCATTCTTATAAATGATTGATGTGTTACTTCCCAGACCCGGACGTGGCCCTAGCGCGCATGGACGCGGTGCAGCGCGCGCGGGAGATACAGCAACAGAAGCTCATCGAGGCGTCGCAGAGGGCGCTCGAGCTTCAGAGAGAGGTACACACTAACACTAATATTGTTGCTCATTTTTCGGTTTGTTTTTGTGAGGATGTTTCAAATTAAAGTGGTTTTCAAGAAATAACCTAGAATTTGGAAAGGGCTTTTCTTTGACCTATGTGAAACACAGAGCAGAGGATTTCGTTATGGTATTGAACAACAAACCTTATGATCAGTGCCTGAAAGTGTAAATTAGCCCCCACAAGTAGTCTTGAAGCTTAAAACCAAAAAGCGACGATTTGTACAACATTGAACTTTATGGCACTAAAAATAAAGTTGTTTATTGTTGTTCGTTGTGTATGCAAATTAATTATATAACGAATGCTTATATTAGACGATACTACAGTAATTGTATTGTATATTGGTTCACAGCGTGAGGAACGCAAGCGCGCGGAGATGGCGGAGCGCCTGGAGAAGTACGGCGCCGCGGCCGGACAGACGCTCGGCAGCGGAGAGAAGGACGACGGTGCGTGCCATAGAACTACTTGCCACCGGCCTGTCGCACGCCCGGTAGCTGCAGCCGACTAATTTGGCGAAAATCGTGCGTTTTAAAATTGCTGCGGGCTAACACGCGAAAAGGGTTTAAGGCGAGTTCGATTCCCGCCCGGTGACGTCATGATAATTACAAAGCAAACAAAATTGTAATCTGATAATGTCAATCAGCTAATTATTTGGACATGTCCGCTGCTGGCGCTGGAGCTCACAAGTTTCCTGGTGAAAATGTTAGTAACCCTTTAAATCTGTATATGTAGGTATGTATCGCCATAATTGTACGTATTTAAAAATGCCTTCGTTCTCAACAGACTACATGCCTCTGAGCGCGGGCGCGTCCACCTCGTCGTACCGACCTCCCAAGAAGTCCAAGTGCGGCGGCGGCGGCTGCGGCCGATAGATCAACATGCATCACGACTGAGGGGATGGCCGCCTGTCCCACCGCCGTCCGCACGCGAAGCGCTCATCAAGGATATACAGGAATATGCTAACTTATCTCTGCAGACATATATACATCACTGTATAATGTAGTATTGTAAACTCAGAGTCTAACTCTCGGGGGATGAAAGCCTATTAATCCAACACCCGGCGCCTGAATTGAGAATTGGAAGTTAAGAACTAGTTACGTTCGACAAAGAAATGTTAAATTTCGCTAACTGATGTTTGAAAAGTTCACCACCAAATTCTCAATTCAGAAAGTGATCGGTTGTCAATACCCACGTCGAGTATCGTCATAAAGTCATAACAAGTGATGTGCCCGGTGGGTTTTCCTATCGGCAAAAATGACGAACTCTCATCCACTTTCGTTATTACAGGAAGTCTTGTGCAAAGTTTCATCTTCTAGAGCCAGCGGTTGAGGCTGTGCGTCTGTCTAACATCTATCTAACAATCGCAACACAACAGCTGACGTGGGATCTGACAACCGATATATTAATAAGACTGCCTTAAGTTGTGGGTTAGCGTTGTTAGCGTAGTTAGCGTAGTTCCGCGCCTTGTGTTAGCAATAAGAAATCTTTCTATATTGTTGTTATCAAAATATGGTTTCATATCTGTACTATATTATATACACTAATAAATAAAAAATAATAGCCTTCCCAGCAGTTGTAACAAATAATAATA
This sequence comes from Apamea monoglypha, assembly GCA_911387795.2. Taxonomy (NCBI): domain Eukaryota; kingdom Metazoa; phylum Arthropoda; class Insecta; order Lepidoptera; family Noctuidae; genus Apamea; species Apamea monoglypha. Next base: position 9,520,262 of record OU426944.1, on the reverse strand, counting down.
ATATAATTATGGTGATGTTAATCAGTAATAGATAATTATAATAATTTCGCGTACGATCTCGTACTTGTCTACATTGCGTTGATGGTCGAGTGGCGACCGAGGTTTAATAAAATTAATTAATAATTGATTATATTTCGTTGTTTTTCTTGATGTTACCTCTAGCAGAATGTAACGGCGCAATTCCACGGCTACGTAGTGTGTGCAGAGCAGTGCTATCGGCCCCGCCTTGCGAGTCGGGAGTCGGCCGAGAGTTCGGACCCGCGAACCCGGGCAGACACTACTTTGTGTATTCAATTTTATTACCACGGCTCTTAGAACGGTGAACACGGTCGCATCGTGATTCGAAGACGTGACATCCACCAGCCCGCATTTGGCCCGCGTGGTATGAAGGCCCACTCCCTCTCACAGAGAGAAGGCCGGTATCCCATCAGGAGCTACAGCATGCTTATACCGGGTCTTTCAGTTAGCGCTTCCTATCTTTAAATTTAAATTAAACAAAGTGTGTATGAGATATCATCGAAAATTTTTATTTGTTTGAAAGGCCTATCGATGCCATTGCGTATGGAATATGACATCGTTCAAATGCCCGCCGCGGCTTCTCCGGGTGGCGCGCATCCGAAATGTCCAATTTTCCATAACTAGCGCATAAATCGGGCTGCGTTAGACCGATGGCCTTGGTTATGTTGGCTTTGAGGTCGCTGTGGTTTGCGGTTTATTCGCATAGAGCTGCGACTTTATCAACAGTCTGGTTTGGTAAAAATTGGTACTACCAATTTTTTTATTGGTTTACTGTTTTGCGTCGTTATGCGTTCATTGTTTCATTATTTCGAGGCCGCGTACTTCGGTATGAAGCTTTTCCTTGTAACGTGCATTCGTTGATCCGTGATTCGTTATAACGATAATTGTTGCTTCGTGCTTTCGTCATTACATTATTCGTTATCGCAAATTTCGGCGCTGCATTATTCGGCGTCGCATATTTCAGTTGACAGATATAGCCACAGCTAGGTTAGTATATTTGCTTATTTCCACAGTATTATGTCATAAGGTGTTCTGCTGTGGGGATCGGCAGCTGACGTAGATTCAATTTTCAACTTACAAAAGAGGGCAATCCGCGCAATCTTCAAAATACCCCTCGCAAGTCTCTTAGAAACAAATTCAAAGAAATCGATATACTAATTCTGCCTTCTCTTTACATTTTAGAAAGTATTTTGTATGTTCGCAAAAACTTAGGACTTTTCAAAATAAGAAGCGATTTCCATAAATACACGTAGTAAAAATGAAATTGTGATACCTAAATTAAGATTAACTAAAATTAGCAAGTCATTTCTTATAAACAGCATCCGCTTTTATAACAAATTGCCAATGCCGGTAACAGAACTTAGCGATGGAAAGTTCAAAACTCTCATCAAACGTGTTCTTATCAAAAAGCATATTATAAAATTAAATACTACGTTGAATGATTTCTTCTGCGCATGTGGCTTCCCTGGCACCTCATTAGCGGCATAACTAAGTACGTAAATGTCCTCAAATTACGATGTTTATTTATTTTTTGCATACTTCTTTGACATCATCTTTTTATTATTTGACATTATATACAGACAATTATAGTTTCAATTCTTTATTAGTGGTTATATTGGCAGTCATGTCACTTGGTTTTAATAGGTTTTTTTTATATATTATCTGTTCTTTTGATAGATTCTTCTATATTTTGTAAATGTGAGGACTTTGTAGGCCTTGTAGACTTTAGATCTGTAGACCATTTTATATTTTATCAAGTACCTGGTACTTGTTGACAGACCTACGCTGTCCTCTCATACCTACTATAATTTGAAAACATTGTAAAAGCCAATTATTTTGAAAAGAGTAACCGTGGAGTTTCTTGCCGGCTTTTCTCCATGGGAAACGACCAATTGAAATCGTGCACATAGCTTCTGACTTTTCATAAGTGCCCATGTTGGTTTATGTGAAATAAAATATTTTGATTTTACCCCACATGAAAAAGTCTAATGGGGTCAAATCGCGCGATCTCGTTGGCTAGTTCAAATCACCTCCACGTGAGATTACCATGCTCTCAAATCGCTCGCGCAGAAGGTCCAATGTGGCATGAGCTGTGTGGTAGGTACGTAGCGCCGTCCTGTTGAAACCACATGTCGTTGGTGTCCACATCATCCAATTCAGGCCAAAAAAGTTGGTAATCATCGCCCATAGCTCACCGTTGTCGGTGATGGCCTGGTCGTTCTCAAAGAAACATGGGCCGATGACGCCGCCAGCTCAAAACCCACACCAAACAGTGACTTTTTCGGGATGCATTGAACGCTCTGGGATCTCATGTGGATCGGTCCTCACGGTAGGACGATTATGGCGACCGTAAAACGGGCGAAGCTTGCGGAACGTTGCCCGTACAGAACACCCATTTCAATAAAACAATTTTATCATTTGCACGTGTTGTTGAACGCTATATCCGTCCATGGTGATTTGGTAAAACAGACTGAATAAATCACAGCCAATTTGACAGATGTAGCTTCAACAGTACGGCCGCTATCAACTGTCAAAGTTCTGAAGTCCCTATTAGAAGACCCTTTATATCCGTGCGTAGCGTAACCGTCGGTCGCAGAGAATGATCCCGGCGATATCGGTTTCTACATTTATATCTATTTCAATTTTATATATGTTTATATTGTAAATATGTAATATTATTATCCATTATGTAAACGAAGAATATTCTATTTTATGTACGTGTGCGTAGCTTAGCCGTGAGCAGCGAAGTAAAGCCCAAAAGCAAAGCACTCTCTTCTCATATAGAGAGGACCCATCATTGATCACCACGCACGCTAGAATGGTTTTATTATTGCATACCATGATCGTCTCGTAACCTTCCAGCTGACCTAATGAAAACCACAGTGGTGCCCATAGTTAAGAACAGGACCGGTGACATCTCGGATAAGGATAACTACCGCCCGATCTCTCTCGCGACCGTGATAGCAAAGGTGCTGGACGGTTTGTTTGATTCTTGCTTGCAAAAGTATCTTAAACTACACGATGCGCAGTTTGGTTTTCGGCCCGGACTATCCACTGAGAGCGCAATCTTAAGTCTCAAAACAAACTGTCCAGTACTACACGGATCGTAAGACACCGGTGTATGCCTGTTTTCTGGATCTCTCCAAGGCCTTTGACCTCGTGTCTTACGAGGTGCTTTGGAGGAAGCTGGGGGATAGTGGTATACCGGTGGAGATGTTGAACATCTTTAAATATTGGTACAATAACCAGACGAACTGTGTCAAATGGTCAGGCACTCTTTCCGATTCGTACAGGCTGGAGTGCGGCGTGAGGCAGGGGCGGTTATCATCTCCAAAGCTCTTCAGCCTGTATGTAAACAATCTCATAGTGGAACTCAGCAGCATGCGTGTCGGATGCCGGGTGGGTGGTATTAGTGTTAATAATATCAGCTACGCGGACGACATGGTGCTGCTGAGTCCCACTGCAGGGGCGCTCGGAGAAATGCTGAAAGTTTGTGAAGCCTATGCCGAGTCACACGGACTTATTTACAATGTAAAGAAAAGTCAGTACATGGTCTTTAAGGCCGCCGGTGGGTGTCCTGAATCTGTTCCACCCATTACTTTGAATGGTGTTAACTTAGATAGGGTGTCGCAGTTTAAGTACCTCGGACATTACCTTACCGACGACCTTAAGGACGATGTTGACATAGAGAGGGAGCGCAGGGCTCTGTCAGTCCGTGGCAACATGCTGGCCCGTAGATTCGCCCGTTGTACGGACCAAGTCAAGATCACGCTATTTAAAGCGTATTGTCAGGGTCTGTATACGGGTAGTCTATGGACTAGTTATACCAAAAAATCCCTGGACACACTGCGCGTCCAATATAATAACATTTTCAGGATGATGTTGGGACTTCCTCGTTTCTGCAGTGCCTCCGAGATGTTCGCGCAGGCTCATACTGACGGTTTTCATGCCGTCGTTCGGAAAAAAGTCGTGTCACTTATGAGGAGGGTGCGGGGGAGTCACAACAGCATCCTGAAAACCATAGCTGATGATGTGCGTGCGCCTGTGTTGAGGCATTTCGTTCGTCTGGTGATCTTTTAGGGAGGTATCTGCCTGTTGGTTATTTTGATGGGGCGGGGTGTCTCAGCACAGGGGTATTTTTGTGATAGTTATGATGAGTGTTGTCCTTTGTTATTATATTTAAGTAGGTACTAACAATAGTTTCCAAGTTTTGTATACTAACCGGTGGATCTAGTTGTCCCAAAATAAATAATTTTGAATTTGAATTTGTAACATTCGTAGCAGACCGCAGCAATCTCCGCGCTGCTCAGGGAATAAACACAAATAGTGTACGCGACGCTCGGTAGATGGCGCTGCTCTACTTTAGTGAAATAATATTTTTAACTCGTAGGTTCTATAATATCGAATAAAACACGCGTACACACGGAATCAGTTTATATTTGGCCAACTTGACACACACTTAAACGCTTAAAACTCAGACATATGGAAATAATAACGGATTCTCATCAAGTGGCAATTGCCTCGTGCGGCGCGCGTTCCGCCGACCAATGTTGCCACTCGATGCCGCGGGGTTCTCACACGCGGCGGCGGCGTCGCGGGAAATATTTGAACCGCGCGTTACATATTTTTTTACTGTTTGAGACTCCAATCTTATCCAATCCAATCTTATTAACCTTGACTTCAGCTGAGGAGTCAAATCAAGGCTGTACAGAGCCATAAGGACAGGAATTAAGCATGGCCCGCGGTCACTTCACCTCGAGGTCAAATATTAATTTTCCACACGCATAATTTATCTGGTAAATTTAGGTCAAAGTGCGATCTGTGAATCGCGCCCTAAGTCAAGTTCAGAGCGGCCACTTCCATAATTTCAGTATCAGATACTGGGAAATACTGGTTTAAAGTGCAGTAATTACATTAATTTAAGGATATTGAACCTAATCACAGACAGAATAACGTCTACGATCCATTATTCCAGTTCCTACCTCAATTAGCGAGTGCAACAGTAATAAAGCCATAAATTATGAATAACGGTCAAAGAAGGTGTTACTAATCAGCTGATTGCTGAAACTACTACATTATACAGACAGTTCCATGCGATACTACTATATTCATGTTGGAACGCTGCGCCCGAGTGAGCAGACAGACTTTTCACACATATGAAGCAATGGATACCCTTCAAAATGATTCAGATTGTGATACACAATTAGGTTGCGGGTCCGATTCCGACAATTCCTTCACTAATGGGATCACTTCTTGTAGTTCCCCATATTCCATACAAACTCACTGTTACCTCTTTATAATCTATATAATATTAAATGAAATGCTGTTCGTTGCTAAGCGCATCTCAGTGCTTACACGCGAGCGGCGTTTATATGAACACTTTCGTCTCGGATTCTCCACTGCCCAGTACCGACAATTCTGCTTATTAACATGACCATTCAGGTGAAAATTTGCTTCGTCACTGAACAGTATGTTGTTAAAGTTGTTAAATCGCTGCAGCATTTCGTTCGCAAAATTCAGTCGATTAGCATAGTCCGTATCCTTCAATTCTTGAACCAACTGAATTTGATAGGCTTTTAGATGTAAGTCTTTCTATAAAATCGAATGTAAAGACGATTTTTTGATGTTCAACGCTTGGCTTCGCTTTCGGATGGATAAAGACGGATTTTGACGAACCGACGCCTCAACTTCTTCAATTGTTTCTTCATCGCGAACTGAACGAGGACGACCAGAGTTTTGAATTTTAACTGTCGCACCTGTATTCTCGAACATCCTGATCCATTTCCTAATGCTATCGTCACTTGGCGCGTGGCGTGTACGATATTCCGCACGATAGAGACGTTGAGCAGTCACTATTGAATCACCATTATGATAATACGCTCGTACGCAAAATGCGCGATGCGTCCCCGAGTACTGTTCCATCGTGACTAAAACTCCACAAAATGGCGGACGCCACGAACCCCTCCCAGCACCCTTTAGACGCCCCGTTTCGAATATGGCGCGAAAACAAATACCCGATACCCTTTCTGAACACCTTGTAGATCTCGCAAGTCGCATGTATCTAGATTTACGGAAAGCAAGGCACAAATTAACTTAAGATGAAGATGAAATGAAACCCTTGGACCTATGTAGTTCTTTCGACTAGCTAGAGCAAGACAAATAGACAACTGCACAAACATTGCGACACATGGCGCGATTCAGTTGTCTAATTAACTTGGTCGACTAGTAGAAGCTTGAAATCTGGTGCTGACGTGCGACATAACATAACATCACGCTTGTACTTCCCTGAGAGATGTGCAGACATGTATGTAGGAGTGTTTACTAGTAGGTACACCAACATTTCGCCAGTCATGTTTCAGTCTCCCTGTCTCATGCTCTTATCATATGCTGCACAGGTTGACGTCATCACGTCAACGTCGGCTGTCGCTGAAAACTAGCGCTGGGGCTCTGTCTCGCATAGGGTCTAGCATTATACTGAGCGATGGCCGTTTTGCGTAGATGTGACGCATGTTCCCCCAACTTGTTTGTGTCTTTCTTTCTTTCATGTAATTGGGGGCTGCTGACTGCTACTCAGAAATTTCTAATGAAAAACCCTAATAACTCTGCGCGATCTGAAAGTGGGACTCGAAGCTAGGACCTCACGCTTAGCAGGCACGACTAGACTACCGAAGTAGTCAAATAGTGCTAGAAATAAAGACAAGAACTTTTATAATGATTGACAAATTGGTATTGCAAGTGTTGCATAATATTCCCACTGCTGGGACACAAGCCACCTCTCTGAGAGAGGGAACGGCCCGAAATAAAACACGCGGACACAGTGCTTGTTTGGTGGATGTCACATATCTTCGAATTCCTGGTCCTAAGACATTTTCCTCACTTTCTTTTTATTAAGACAAAAGCAGATTGGGGCGAGCCGCGTCGCAACGCAGCGCATTGCCTCCTATACCACTTTCGTACATTTTCTATGAACCAACGCACACTACAGGCGGGCCGTACCGCAGTTTGTATGGAAAAGCGTTGCGCGGCGCCCCGCTGCGGCTGTAACGTGAGCTTGGATTGATTGCACTAGGGTAACTGTAATGACTACAATCAACCTTACTATTGTGTACTACTGTGTGCGACCGCGCGACGTCGTCGGTGAAACTAACACAATGGCGCAAGTACCAGACTACTTACTATTGTGTACTACTGTGTGCGACCGCGCGACGTCGTCGGTGAAACTAACACAATGGCGCAAGTACCAGACTACTTACTATTGTGTACTACTGTGTGCGACCGCGCGACGTCGTCGGTGAAACTAACACAATGGCGCAAGTACCAGACTACTTACTATTGTGTACTACTGTGTGCGACCGCGCGACGTCGTCGGTGAAACTAACACAATGGCGCAAGTACCAGACTACTTACTATTGTGTACTACTGTGTGCGACCGCGCGACGTCGTCGGTGAAACTAACACAATGGCGCAAGTACCAGACTACTTACTATTGTGTACTACTGTGTGCGACCGCGCGACGTCGTCGGTGAAACTAACACAATGGCGCAAGTACCAGACTACTTACTATTGTGTACTACTGTGTGCGCCCGCGCGACGTCGTCGGTGAAACTAACACAATGGCGCAAGTACCAGACTACTTACTATTGTGTACTACTGTGTGCGACCGCGCGACGTCGTCGGTGAAACTAACACAATGGCGCAAGTACCAGACTACTTACTATTGTGTACTACTGTGTGCGACCGCGCGACGTCGTCGGTGAAACTAACACAATGGCGCAAGTACCAGACTACTTACTATTGTGTACTACTGTGTGCGACCGCGCGACGTCGTCGGTGAAACTAACACAATGGCGCAAGTACCAGACTACTTACTATTGTGTACTACTGTGTGCGACCGCGCGACGTCGTCGGTGAAACTAACACAATGGCGCAAGTACCAGACTACTTACTATTGTGTACTACTGTGTGCGACCGCGCGACGTCGTCGGTGAAACTAACACAATGGCGCAAGTACCAGACTACTTACTTTGTTTCTTACCTTGTTGTTGTAGCGGCCGGCGCGGGCGCAGTGACGCGCACGCGTCGCGCTCAGTGGACAATTGATCGGCTTCATTAATTGATTACCTATGGCTACACGCTCACATGTACTTAGGTGGCTGATCAATTATGTAGTTGTTATCATTCTGATTAGTAAGTACAGCGTCTTGTCAATGAGGTTGTCTATAGAAATAATACCATACCCAAACCCTACTCAGGGCCCTAATTCACTATGACCACTCATACATTTGTTCCTCCGCTCACTCCGCGGATGTGTTACGTTCCGAGCTGAACGTGACACATCCAGTACAAGCTGGCCTCATCATCATCATCATTTCAGCCGAAAGACGTCCACTGCTTATGTCCAGCAGTGGACGTCTTTTGCTTGGCCTCCCCCAAGCACCTCCGCTTCGACCGGTTTTGTGCTTCTCGCATCCAAAGTGTTCATGCGGCTTTCACAAGGTCGTCGGTCCACCTTGTGGGAGGCTGGCCTCATAATCTATTAAAACTCCATAATATGCGAGGCCAGCACCCTAATTGCGTCTGCACTTGCACGTGCACTTTCAATCACAATTTGAATCATTTTGAAGGATATTGCTAATCCATTGCTTCATATATTCGAAAAAATTGTCTGCTGAACAACGTAAATAAGGCAATGAATGTGGTTGAACTGTCAAAATGAAAGCCATTGCTACTGTTAGTGTGTTACGCAATTACCGGGTAAGTGTTACCACTGGTGTGAGGACTATTGTATAGCTACTTCCTCAGACGAAATATTTCACAAGCAGGTGAACGAACGATCGATAGCGAGTCACGTTGCCGACAACCCTTCATTTGTTCCCCAATTATATTCGTAAGTCACGGGGCCGCACAACGTAGCTTGCGACGGCTTGTTACGTGCGACGACGGAGATGTGACGACAGGAAACAAGTGAAACAGTTTGTTATTACTCACTGCTGAATTAAAAGGTGTCCCGCCGTGTCGACATCTCACGGCGTCACAACTACTTGCGAAATTGAGATGCACGTTGCAACACAGACTTTTTGTAAGAATTTGTCGCTGAATGCTGTTTACGATCGACCGAACTGAGCTATTAGAACTTTGGCAATAATTAACACAGCGATATTTATGTAAATGATCTAGATCCACTAGCGCAGCACCACAAACAAATCACAAAATGCTTTTAGCGCTGAACGTATTTTAACCTGGGATCGTTCGGTTTCTGTCGATGGTTTAAAGAAGACAGAGACAGAATTATGTTTTAAATGAAATGTTTAACGCTAAATACATTTAGTAATTTGTGGCGCAACCGTAGATTGGGTAAAATCTTTACCAGTATTTTAGATACTCAACCCTTTTTCTGATCAATTTTCGATTGAATTTTATTTTTTTACAGATATATTTTATTTATTTATTTATTAATAACCAACTTATATTAACAGTCTTTTTTTTAAATGTTATTAACTAGTGCTTGATTGCGATCCCGCCTGATGGAAAGCAGTGATGCAATCGTAGATGGTAAAGCGCACTAATTTATTATGAGCCTATTCACTCTAGCCTTGAAGTTTGCACAACACATAAAAAATATTTAGATTTAGCATGCAGCTAGACCTAAAGAAAAGCTGAAGAAAGGCGGAGGACAGGGTGTTATGGAGCAGTCTGGGAGAGGCCTATGTCCAGCAGTGAACAGCGATAGACTGAATTGAAGTTGGTTGATGATGCAGCGAGAGGGCTGTTAATTAAACTGTTCAGATAACATCAGCTCAGTCAGTCAGCGATTAGTTTGTCATACAGACCTTCATCCATTCGCTTTGCTCATGGGCTTGCGTTTTTGGCTACACCCAACCATCATCATCTGCCGAGCCTTTTCCAACTATGTTGAGTTTAACTTCCAGTATTACTAGATGCTGCTCAAAAATATAGCTCATTTTATATGGAGCGACTGCCTATCTGACCTCCACAACCCAGTTACTGATAACTCGATACCCAACTGCAACAAACAGGAAAAAACAACTGGGACCGATGGCTGAACGAGCTCTCTGAGTATCAAAATAAACCTTCATGTCTCTACATGAAGGTTTATTTTGATACTCATACACCGTATCAATCTGCGGCACCCGAGCCGCGAGTAAACTGTAACATAAACCCCTGGCGCCCCCCGGTGCCGGTCAGTGGCGCTCCCCGCGGACACACACGAACTGTATTTATGAAGATATCAGCTGTTTATCGTGCACGTCACCGATCTGTTACTCCAGACTTATAGCACGTTACGTCACATTCGTCATTTCAGCCTGGAATTGACCTATTGCTGATAAACTGGAACGAATAACCGTACTTAAATGGTAACACTTCATCGTCATCTGCCTGCCTTTTCCCAACTTTGACGTGGGCAGCTTCCAGTCTAACCTGCATCCTAACTGCGTAACACAGTATCAATCACAATCTGAATCATTTTGAAGGATATTGCTAATCCATTGCTACATATGTTCGAAAAATTTGTCTGCTCAGCAACGTAAATTATCCGCCTTTTCCCAACTATGTTGGGGTCAGCTTCCAGTCTAACCGGATGCAGCTGAATACCAGTGCGTAGAGCGACTACCTTCTTCTTCTCTTGACTGACTTCCACCGCCCGATTGGGTAACACGATACCCTTTGGTAAGACTGGAGGTCAGACTTTTGGGATTCTGACTACTACTTAAGCTTTGAAAACCGTTTTTTTTTTTATTTATCCTGCTCTGTCCCGCTGCTGAGCAAAAGCCTCCCCCAAATCCTTCCAAATAAAAACCGTTACCACTAAGAAATAAAGGAGAAATCAAACTGCTCTCCTACGGACTTCGGTTGGCCGCTTCATCATCATCATCATCCGCCTACAGCAGTCCACTGCTGGACATAGGCCTCTCCTATTGCACGCCATTCAACTTGATTTTCGGCAACTCTCATCCAGATGCTACAAGCCATCCTGCGAAGATCGTCGCTCCACCTAGCCTGAGGGCGCTCTACCTTATGTTTGCCGATTCGTGGTCTCCACGCGAGAACACGTCTACCCCACGGTTCTACGGCTAATATGGCCGGCCCATTGCCACTTCAGCTTGCTTATTCTGTTAGCTATGTCGACAATTTTGGTTCTAGAATTAAAATGGACACAGTCACAGTACAGACTCCCAAAGATTCTACTTTTGATACGTAGACATAATGTTTATGTAGATGCTTTTAATTTTATTAATTGGATATAGTAGATACCATAGATACCCCCGAGAGAGGTATCCCTCTTCCCAAAATTAGCAAAAGGAGTAAACTAATTAATGAAGGAAACCGTCTACTTTCAGACAAGAACTACACAGAGAGCGCTACGTGCTACGAATGCTGGGATCATTAGCGGCCGTTTACACGGCGCTGTACTGCTCGACACACACTCACACACACACACACACACACACACCACTGGCGTAGCTAGTCCTAACGTGTCAATAATTTTTGGGAGCTCGTTTTCGCCAACTGCGTCGCCATCAATAAGAATTTGATGTGTTGGATAATATTTTATGAATTTTTGCTTACACACGTCGGGGGGGCCTTGTATCTTGGGGGCGCCGTATCATTGATACGGCTGATACGGCTACGCCTCATGGTCACACGTCAACATCCCACTGTTTGTATATCTACAAATAGGAGCTGGTAGGTTGGGTCTGGTAGGAGCACTGCGTGTAATGTCTGCTTGCATTCCTAAAAAAGCTCGCGCAATGAATATATAACTCTCTTCTCTATAAAATTAATTTTAATAAGATTAAATAAAAAATTAACGACATAATCATAATTTTTAGGTTTCGCCATATTTACGGGTATTTAAACGTAAACTTTAAAGTTAAAGTTCAGTCTCAAAATCACAATATGTACAGTTGCTTTTTATGGGGTTAGTAACGAGTATGTCCTCCCTTTTTTAAAACACACTCTCGAAGCCTCGAAGGCATGCTCTCAATAAGGTGTCTGATGTTCTCGTCAGGAATCTCCTCCCAACACCTTTTCAGGAGGTCAATCAACTGGCGCTGGGTGTGTACATCCTCTTGAGCTGCTCTGACTCGCCGTTTCAGCTGGTCCCAAAGGTGTTCGATCGGATTTAGGTCGGGGCTGTTGGCAGGCCATGGCAAAACCTGAATATTGGCTACCTCTAAGATAGACATGATCGCTCGGGCTGTGTATGCTCGTGCATTATCCTGCATTAGGATGAAGCCGTCGTCTGCTTGTTGTGAAAACGATATAACATGGGGCCTGACGGCATGTTCGATGTAACTTTGTGGTGTTACTGTACCCTCGTTCAGAAAAACAAGCCCAGTTTAGCCTTGTAAGCTGATTCCGCCCCAGACCATGACATTGGGACCACCAAATCTGTCACGTTCGTGTATGCAAGGATCAGAAAATCGTTCACCGCTTCTTCTCCACACTCTGACACGTCGATCGTCACTAGAAAACTTCACCTTGCACTCATCCGTGAAGAGCACGTTTCGCCATTCCTCTATCCCCCATTCAAGATATTGACGCGCAAATCTTAATCGGTTTGCACGCTGGCTTCCGTTCGGTTTAGTTTGAATTACTCGCCTTCTTGAACGTTGCAGGTCTTCGTGCAAGCGTTTGTGTATAGTTTGGTCACTGACAGTTGTACCTGTAGTCCGGCGTAGACGATTTTGCAGAGTGCGCGCTGTAACAGTTCGTTCACGTCTTGCACAAAGTCGAATGTACCGATCCTCGCTGGCAGTAGTAGTACGTACTCTTCCCGAGCCACGACGCCGAGACACACTACCGGTCTCCTGGTACCGGTTCCACAAGTTTTGAACAGCCCTTCGTGAATATCCTAACTGCAGAGACACGGAACGTTGCGATTGATCACCCTCAATCATTGCTACGGCTCTCATAGCAGTAGCGTTGTCCATATGGTGTCGAATTCTTGGCATTGTACAATTAAACGATCGATTTGCACGCTTAACTTCAAAAAACAACCGTAACACACAGCGAACTGAAGTTAAACTGATTGAAATAAAACACAAAAATTAAACAAAACTACCCACTTGAAAAGGTGCGGGATAAAATATCAGTCAAATCGTATGTACCCTCGACTACAATATTGCCCATACTTCACTGTTATTGTTCCTCAACCACTTAAGATCATAACACAACTCATAGAAATGAGTTATCATAACGTAGGTCAACATTCAGTTAGTTTAAAATGTAAATGTACAAGTGGCCCTTATTTTGTTTTGAGTAGTTTACTTAAAATTAACCAACTCTATACACTTGTAGCGGTATCTACAACGCCACATGCAAAAACAACGCGTCATACTGATGTCACGCAGATCCTGCATCTCGCAAGCAGAGTTTACCGCGCGATTAGCATAGATACAATTTCTCAACATCAATCGTGGGGCAATTGCTCGCCAGACACAATACCCGTCTGGTCAGGCGATCCTCCCTTTTCTATGGAGGATGAGTGAACTTTACACCCTGTTCCTTATACCTTCTAAACTGGTGTGGTGACCCCGACGTGATCGTCAGCGCAGCCTTCGTGCAAATACTTCAGCGTGTCGTCATCATCATCACTCCCGCAAGCTTTAGCGGTGAGTCACCCAGCCAGCCAGCATCCACGGCTCCAACGGGTATCCTGACCACGAGCATGCAGCGACCGCGCATACCTGGTCATCACCCTCAGCCTCATCAGCAACCTTGGCACAGCACACTGCACTTTCGGCCGGTCAAACAAGCAGAGCACCCTCTCCTGGTCGACGCAGCAGCCAGCCTCAACCCGGCACTGTGCGACATCCGACGCACTGGAGTATAACGCAGCGCCACTCCGACTCACTGGGGACATCTCCGCAGACAGTTCCGACTCACCGTGAACTATGCGGCAACCGGTTCCGACTCACTGGAACCTCAGCTGGCCTGGCAAGCATCGCAAGATACAAGACTCAGCCCACTATCGACCTCCGGTCTCCGGAGGGGAGTGATGTAGCGGTATCTACAACGCCACATGCAAAAACAACGCGTCATACTGACGTCACGCAGATCCTGCATCTCGCAAGCAGAGTTTACCGCGGGATTAGCATAGATACAATTTCCCAACATCAATCGTAGGGCAATTGCCCGCCAGACACAATACCCGTCTGGTCGGAGGATCCTCCCTTTTCTATGGAGGATGAGTGAATTTTACACCCTGTTCCTCATACCTCTAAACACTTAAAACATGCATCCGCAAGACGACGAGACAAAATAGAATTAAGAAACCCTAGAACTAACTGTGGTAGGAAAAATATACTACATGAGGGAGCAAACCTTTGAAGCACACGGTGGAGGTGTCTGCCTCGCTTGGGCGGAGCACCGCCGTGTCCTCGTAGAGGCGATCGGCAGCGGCGGCGGCCTCTCGCACCCGGTCCTGGTGCAAGCCATGGTCCGGGGCGAGAGGGAGTGGGAGGCAGTCGCCTCCTTCTGCGAAGCAGTCATGCTAGCGAAGGAGGTGGCGGGACGGATGAGGGGGAGAGCTTCCCGTCCCAGCCGCCGCGGGAGACGCTCCGGGCGTCGGGAGCCGCGTGACGACTCCCGGCCACCGTAGGCGCGGGCCTGCGGGCGGAGAGCAATGGGTAGCTCACTATCCGATCGGAACCAGGCCGTGCCGGACGGCGCGTAAGTGTTCCACGCGCGCCTCAAAGATTTGTCAGCATAATTTGAGGGGCTCCTTAGGGCCGAAGCCTACCGGGTCAGCGGGATTGTCCGAAAGGGTTACCGCTTCCCCGGAACATAAAAGGCAAAGGAAGGAACATGGGTGGGTTTTAGTCAGTAAGAGTCAGACACTCCCTTCCGCTCCACCCAGAGCGAGAAGGGTCATTAGATGACTTCCCATCCGAAAAAAAAAAAGAAAAAGGGAGCAAACCTTTATAATGAAATACCTGATGATGTGTTTAACAGGTGGTATAAACATAAAAAAGCTCTAGAAGAATACATTAGAACGAAGTACTAACACCGAATGTCACCTATTGAATGTTTTAATTCTGTGATCAGTGATCACAGAGACTGTATCTACTTTTATTATATATTTTCTATACATTTCTCAATATGTAAGTGAACCTTATTGTTCTTTTTTTGAGAAATAAATGTCTTTAAACAGAAAAACAAAGCAATATAAACCTGCCATGTGATCCCAAAATTATACAGTAAAATATCGCAGTGATCCTCGCCATGGTCGGGGCCTTACATTATGCAGGTGCCCTTTTTGCACTGCCCAGGTCAGTCCACCTCGTCATAGCTCCACGCGCCAGTCGCGAGCACTACGTTACGCACCTGACTTCTTCTACAGTGTCCCCTCCGCCGTCGTGACTCGTTGCCATGACAACGACTGTCATTATTAATCGTTTTTCATGAATTCGATAATCTTCTTTAACGTCTTTTAAATGTAGATTATATGAAATGATTGGTTACAAGCTAATGAAACCTGTCGGTTGGTGGTTGGTAGCGCCATCTTTGAGATTCGGTTGCCCGGGGCAACGGCGAGGACGCAACACGGAATGTCGAGCATTTATCCGTATATTTCATGGGTAAAACCTACCTTGTAAATGAAATAAGATTTCAAATCTCAGGGCTTTTGTTGTGTTTATGTATTTTGACTTTTTAAATACATGTTTACATTGATGACATTACGAAGCATACAGGTTGTAAAAAGTTTGAGGTACCTTTTATCGAGCATAGTTTCTAATTCCGGTCTTCTGGCTCGGGAGCGTGGTCGTGGCTAAATAATAACAGCCTCGCGGGTCGATCTCCAAGGTTGTGGAGGTCAGATAGGCAAAGATCGCTCCATGTAAACTACTAGTATTTAACTGCATCCGGTAAGACTGGAAGCCGACCCCAACTTGGTTGGGAAAAGGCAGGCAGATTGATCAAGTTCCTAATTCTGGTCATTAGACCGTGACATTCTTCCGTGGCTTCGTAAATTCGAAGACACGTGCCATCTACCAACCCGCACTGGGGTCGCGTGGTGAATTACGGCCTCTCACAGAGACCTGCCTGTGTCCCAGCAGTGGGAACATCATAGGATGATGATGCTTTATTGGGCTTGATATAGCTCCTTAATAGTCATCGTAGCTTAGTGGACTGGTCTTTTTTAAAGTTATGCTAATACCTGCCCTGCTGAAACCTAGACCACGTGCTCTGAAACCGTTAAAACGCAGGGTTCAGGTTCGTTCAATGCTCGTTTCTTCTCTGTATGAGAAGAAACCTTTGCCCGTCAGTAGCAGGATGTTCATACATATGTACGTTCTCACACGAACACGCAAACACATCGGGATTAGGTTTGTTTAGGAATATTTAAAGTTACGCAACAGTTACTAATTCTTATTTAATTGGTGCTTGTAGGTATGAATAACCATTTAAAAACATAGGTACACGTGCGTGCTCAGTTTTTATCACTCTACCTATATGTATATAATTATCGTAAGTTCACTAGCATGTCTTATAAAGTAATTTCCTGATTCTAATTTTAGGATTACATACAAAGTTAGCAGATATCTACCTACTTATAAAAAAAAAATATTGTAAAAGTCCAGTCAAATAAAAAATAATGGCCGCCAAATATTTCCTTGCAAACAATAGTAGGGTGACAACACCACTTCTCGCCTCACAATTAAAATATTAAATAATTATTATAATTTTATTTTGCAAAAAGAATGCTTGTGTCATTGACATATTCCTCTTATTATGCTGTTATTGTTCGATAGCTTCTCACGGCCGTCACAATAACCTTTCTGAGCCATTATATCGCTTTGTTTACGTTGCAAATAGTAAAATTGAAAACAATCATCTGTCATTAAACTGATGACGCCCTGTAGCGCCGATCGTAAGCGTCACGGTCATGTATATTTCCTGCTACGGCTATGTTTAGAAGAGTAGGTGAGCAGAGGTTCAGGGTAGTGGCATACAGCATACAGCGTTATCTCCGATGCAAAAAAGTTACTCGCCTTTTTTCTTTCTTGCTTGTTTAGCGCGGAAACTATGGGAAGGACCAAGTATTTCAAGGAGTATTTCGTCAAGTTTTCTGTAAAGAAGAGTCTACCTTTTTTCATTCATGCGTGGGTGTCACGAACGGTGACTAACAGACTGCGTCAAGAGGAGTAGTAGTAGCGTCGTCCTGTCTGCCAATAATACGCCAATTTTGGCGATAATGGCAATGTTTTTTTACTTGTTGTTGGGAAACCATTAGGCAGTAGTGGTCTGATATATGATTGGGGGACATTGTGCTTTTAAATAGAACGAATTATATATATAGTTATTTATAAGAGCAGTAAAGCTTTTTACAGTCTCTGCTATACTTATAGGCCTCTCCAAAGTTGCACCACAAAAGTTACATCTCATTAAGTGCTCGAGTGCTTGTCCGCCCACGACCTTATTACGGACTTTATTCCGTTCGAGCACTGTCATGACTTGCACATTCAAAGTGTTTGCGTCCTCAGCAATCCAGTTTGAAGATAACAAATGTATGAAAGTTATTCCAAGTTAGCTGAACGAATGGTAGTCAGAGTTGCGTGTGTTAGCCGTTCGTGGCGCTGTGAGCACCTCGGCACCCTCGACCTTGTTCCGTGCGGGCGCTCGCGAGGGGTGTACACACAGCTGATCTACATCACCCTTAAGCTGAGCGCACGTTCATATTTCATAAGCCCTGCGCGTGGAGGTCACACGAGCTTAAATAAAATAGTCGGAGAGCTGCCCGCGCTCCGTATCCGTCGCGAAGCCCTACCGTGGAGGGGCTGCTCGCCAGCGCCAGCCCGGCACTCGCAGCCTGAGCTGCTAATACGCATCGACGCAATATCCTTTGTAAAGACATGCTTCGTCCCGCTTGCTAGTGGAGCGCGCGAGAGGGACGGGGCGCTACGGTTGACACGAAGAAGCCTAGCTTAGCGTTCCGGGCGTGACGTCACGGGGGCGCGGGGCACCGCGGCGCGGAGAGGCGCGGGGTGGCGCGGCGCAGCGCCGGCAGTATTTGGCCGGCCGCAAACTCGCGCGGACGGGTGCACGATGCGTGCACGGTGAAAAAAACAATCGCGATGCTGTTTGAGAGTCCCAACGCGAAACTGTACCCGGCGTTCAACATCCCACCGCCCGTGAGGCTCAGGTGAGCAGTGTGTGATGCGGTTCTCTGTGACCACCGCACGTTGTGTTCAAGTGCTAGTGTTCTTAGTTTTTGCCGAAGCCATAAAAAATGCCTATAAAGTGTTGTTATGTACGGCGGGCGCGCCGCAGCCGCGACAGTGCGTCTGTCCAGTAACGCTCCAGCGACCGACGAATGAAACGTCGATACGACGTCGCCGCTCTATATTTTTTTCTCACAACCAACCATTATTGTGTTTCGAGTGATCTTAATGTGAATGATTCCAAGCCGAGTGATGTACGGCGCACGGTCGCAGCCGATGGCGTCTCCTCTCCATGTCGATATCCGAGGCGATCGTATCGGAACCTACCGTCTACTAAAAATAGTATTAAATTCCGTTCAATTGCCGCCTGATCGAGACAATCGATTCGCTCGTATCAGGGCTGAGTTCAAGTCGAAACGGGAATCGATTCTGATTGCTTTGTGTTGCGAAAACACCAGAAACGTGAGAGAAACTGTTGCTTCAATTTCTTGATTAAACTTAGTAACTGTTGTTTGATTTGCACCTCGTTCCAATATGAATTGGAATGGAATGGACCCCTTCTATCAATAAATCGTTTCGCACGGATCGATGTCTGATGTCGTCGTGCCGGCTGTTCTTGGAAGCGTGTCGAGTCGTCGCCGTGTCGGTCACGTCGCGTCGCTGTAAACACGGCGGCTTCCTGTTGCGCCGAGCCGCATAGCTCAGCTATACAGGGCTTAACTTAGTTGTGCCAGAGCAAATCGTTAGAACACTGCGGTTGGGCAACGTTTCGTGCGCCCACCGTCTGCAATTTATATGTTACTACTAATTTTTGCATTAGCGAGGTAATTCTGACTTTGAACATGTACTTTTAGGGATCTTCAGAGGTCATTCATCATCCCTAGTACCCATACACTAAGCATGGACAAAACATTTTGAGGAAACTGCTCAAATCAACGAGAAAAAAATTCTGAGATGCATTATCTTCTTAGCCACAAACCATTGCTTTTAGTAGCAACATTCAACGTTCCAGCATTCTACGTTCATTACAACTAGGTCTTTACCGCGATCCTTTCGAGGTCATTTACCCATCACGCCCAGCGTATCTGGTTTTACAATCGAGCCCGGAGTAATAATAGTTATAGTATAATGGAATAACTGGCTCCCTCGTCCTCTGCAGCCCAATTCCCTCATTTGGCTAAACAAAGCCTCGTCAAACCACTTTTTATTGTTTCGTTTTGCTAACAATCGTTCTGTTCGCTTTGTGTACGTTTTGACAGAAGAGCCGCTCGTGAAACTGTGGAGAGAGCTGATTCAAACGACCCTTATAGCTATAGCCGTAACAGTTGGTATTTATGTTTATATCTTGAGGCGTTCACTTGTAGAGACAACTTGGAAAACTTGACGAAAGAGTTAGTTTGGACCTCGCTACTGAGTGTGGTCGAGGCTGAATCTTTTTTTCTTGATATAAGGACACAGTTACGGCAGCCACTAGAAGCCTTAAAATAATGCTGCATTGTATGCAAATATACTAAAGGAGCTCGACTTTGGGTTAAGTTTTACTTAAGCGCCGAAACTAAATTATTCTCACAAAGAATTTAATAATTCCGAAATTCGCCAAAAGTGATTCGAACAGTGAGTGCCAAATTCTAATCTAAGCTTGTCATCAATTAACCAATTTGTAACTTGCGTTGAATACGCAAGTCCTTTTGTGGTCGATGGAAACCGTTTTGCACTCCTTAAGAATAATATAATCATCCAATTTGGACCGTATAAAACGATTCTAAGGAAAAACGCCAAAAAAGACCAATTAAATAAATGAACTTCTTTATACCAAGGTTGCGATTTCTATCGTAGCACTGGTTGGTGGTATTTATTAAATATCAGAAAGTCGTGAAAAAGAAATGAAACTACAGACTACCGTTATGTTCCTGCTTTGGAATGTAGAAAATTAAACTTACTGACAGCATTATGTCTTTTCAAATGATAGATAATCGACTCGCCCTACGCATTTAGAAAATATGCAATTATGTTTAGTTGAAAAACCAAATTAAAGTCTGACAACTGGTTGATTTACCCTACAAAATTTTGTTGCTGATATTATTTCGATATTTTCGAGATGAAAATAAATTAAATTTTGATGTTCTTTCATTATATATTGCTTGCGTTTGTCAATTCATACGTTTAATATCTGGAGTCTAGTATGATTCTAAACATAAATCATAATTTATGACAATTATACTCATTAATAGCTCGAAGTTGGTATTATGTAACTAGGTGGAAGGAAATGCGAATCAGACAGTTTCCTAATAAATTGACTAACCCTAGCCACTTTGACTGGGTTTAGCCCATAACACGTATCCTAGACATAAAAAATGTCACAATTTATGGAAATATCTCTTCGGTACTAAGGATCTTGAATCCTCAATCCAATCAACTCAGCCTATCGCAGTCCACTGCTGGACATAGGCCTCTCTCAGGCTGCGCCACAACACCTTGTCCTCCGCCTTCCGCGTCCAGACTGCCCCAGCCACGTCCTTGAGTTCGTCGGTCGCACACTACGCTAGCCGATCGACGTTCTCAACGCTGTGGAAAATCCTGAACGAAACTATTTCAATACATACTGTGTCTGCTGCTCGATAAATGAATTTGACCGATATTATGATTGCCTAATGATAAATCAATGAGCATTGGTTTACCGACATATACTTATGTACAATGTATGTATATGTTGTACATAATGTGTATGTAAGTGAGTGTATCCGCGCGCGAGGTACCAGGACCGCATAATACCAGGATGCTATTGCTGCAAACATGATCTTGTTAATTAAAATTTAATTTAAATGTATGTAAGTACTCGCTATGCCTACATAAAATACAATTGGGTGACATAAGTAGTTTTTCTTGAAAACTATGAACATTAAATACCAGTTTTTGCCAACGAGTTTTGGGTTCCAGGATCTCGTATCTAAGGACCAATTTTTAGGACCATATAAAGTTTTTTTTTTATCATTAATCGACTCAATCAATTCATTAATCAAAATTAGGCAGAGAATCAGCACTTTTCAAAATTCTCCAAAACCCCTCCCTCCCTTCATCACTTCCCAGTGCTTTAGCTGGGAAGAAGTGGCGCAACATACTGCTCAGCAGTATAACTGCCTGTTCAGTTAAAAGAACTCGATTCTAAACAATAGTATGTCTCTCTTTATAGTCTCTATACAATAGAATCGTAAAATATATCGCGAAGTCATAAAACAGATCTAAACCACGACATTCGGAATTCCTTCACATCTTGTTACAGCAGAAAATGAAGGCAAATAACTTCCTACCAATGTCAATACTTGTTACAAGCTCCAATTTCTTTCATTCACTATCCAGACGGGAATAACTCACGTTCACAGTGACAAGATTACCGAGTGTACGTTGGCCGGCATCGGGAGATCGGGACTGACTCCACCACGCAGTGCAGGGAGCGCCCCACGTACGCGGGGATCGTCACTCGTGGACATTTTGAAGCCCTGCATTTAAAACTGGATTCTGAAATACACCGAAGCAACTTCGTAACGCATCTACGAAGTATTGCTTCGAGGTTTAAAAGATAAATATTTGAAAAATCCTCAAGTATTCTCTTCTATGTCCTAAATTCTAGGACATGGATGATGGTTATTAGAATAATATTATGTTTGCAAACAAACAAAAAAGAAATTGTGGTATTAGAAATAAAACGCAGTTTGATTTTAGGTAAACTTTATTATTACCGTACAATTAAAATCGTTTCATATTAAATTATAAGCGAACAAGTCCTTTCGTTATGCCCATCGATCATTCTCAATGTTTTTCCATTAATTCCCGTGTTGCCACATTCCTACATCGATCGGATATCACACACAAATCCCAAACTAGGCCGTCCAGAATCACTGTCTGTCCTCAGATATGACAAATAATTCATCTCACAGCAATTATAACATTAAAATTGTACTACTTAGAATTACCATGGTCACTACAACCCTAAAAACCAGTTTCGGAACGAAAAACCAATTTCAGCACCCTGAAGGACCAATGTATAAAATACCTGCAGCCCACCTACTGATGATACTCCAGATACCAGGGTGTTATAATCGCTATGTTATGTTAGTTTTGCACACAATAGCGAAAATACTTCATAAACAATAGGAGTTTACCATTACAAGCGCCCATACCTGATTGTTCAATAAATGTGGAGGACGCTCAGTTACATCATAATGAAGAAGAAAGGATAATGCTTGCGTGTTATTATACAAATCGCTCGCACAAAGAATCGACGAGCAAAAACACTATATTGAATTGGTTTTAATTTCTAAACGCTGCCGCTATGCAGACCTTGGTGGTAATGTTGGTTGCATAAGCATAATCAGTCTATAAAGATCCCACTGCTGGGAAAGAGAGGGATAATACACTACGTGGGTCCAGTGAGGGTTGGTGGATATCACATATATTCGAGATTTTGGTTGTAGGATGTGCCAGTTTCCTCACCATGTTTTCCTTCACCGTTTTGTGCAGTAGTGAGTTAAATAAACAAAGGGTGGTCTCATCATCATCATCATTAACGTGTCGCGGGTTCGATTCCCGCACGGAACAAATATTTGTATGACCTACATGTATTTTTTCCGAGTCTGGGTGTTTTTCTATCTATAATATGTATGTATTTACAAAAAAAAAAAAAATTGTATATAAGTAGTTTATCAGCCATCTTGTTACCATAACACAAGCATTAGGTTGCTTAGCTTGGGACAAATGGTGCTGTGTGAAATGTCCAGGGATTTATTTATTTATTTATTTATTTATTTATTTATTTATTTATTTATTAACAGCCTTGTTCCCCCACCGCTGAGTATATGCCTCCTCCTGTTGTGCCATGCTTTCCTGGTCACGTCTCACTGTCTACTAAATATTTGCCAATAGTAATAGTAGAGGAAACTGATTAGTTCACTTCATTTCAGACTAAAGATGTACTAAAGCTCATGCTTTCCTGGTAGTTGCGATGTAAACATGGTGTCATATAGCACTGTTCTCAGAACTTCGAGATTATCTTTGTAGTTACACGGATTTCACACATACTCATAATTATTACGACATTATAATTGGGCAGAGATGTAGGCACGCAGGTCACCGATAACATTGGGGTGAGCCTTATGTCATTTTCCAGGCACAGTACTGAGAATTACCTAACAAAATCATGCAGAGATAGTTTAATGGGACGCCTATTACCATCGGCTTTAATCTCGAAGATTCTGCTGAATATAGTAGAACTATCATACCCAAGAATTTGAATGCTGCGAGTCTTAGGACGAAATGTCCAATATACACTCGTTCATCTTTGACAGTCGTTACGGGTAGTCAGAACCCTGAAAGTCAGACAACTAGTTTCATCAAGGGGTATCGTGTTACCCAGTAATATCTTCGCTAATATCAAATCGTATTAATCTTCATAGTTTAGCGTTGAAGAGTTGAAGACCATTCCTCTTTTGGAAGACTTTATTAAAATGATCCGTTAGAAAATATAGGAACCGATATCCAACGGACATTTTTCCGATACCAGCAGTCTGTGTAAGTTATCAGAAAGAACTAAAAGAATATCATAATAATAAAAGATGTCAGCAGCTCGGTCGGAGTCGGCTGAACTCGTAAAATTCTCCGAACGGTTAACGGATCAGCCTTTACGACTATGTTTATTTACTCCGTAGATACTGTGGCAAACGACGGGAAAAGGATTTTGGTAGTTGAGCTCATTGTGAAACAAATCTTTAGAGAAAGCAATGTCACCTTCTTTTACTGCAAAGAAAGGGTGTCCTGTTTTAGTGCGAAACTTCAAACATCAAGATGTATGTGCTATATCTAAGTTAAATATGAATGCATGTACACATAAACCTTTCGGAATAAATTCTCGAAATGATGGTGAAAATTGCACCAAAGTCACACAAACAGACACAACAAGCGACTATGCTTTATACTACTCGTATGTATGGATAAATGATATACATGTGACAAAGAAAGTGGTAAAGATGGATGTGGAGATATACGTAAAGAAAGGCAGATGAAACGAAAATATAGGTGTATTTTGTAAAGCATGATTAGATATTATAGCTGGGAAGGAAGTCAACACTGAAATTACAGGTTTGAAGCGCCCCTGTGAAATCGCAGGCGCAACTTGAACCCTCTAATTCTGTATGTAATGTTAGTGGTATACGAAACAATTAGCCTACAAATTCGGTAATGTCATGTAACTCGAATCTGGTCCAACCGGCCGAACGAGCGAATCAATACAATCTATCTAATTGTACTCGCCGCCGAAATACACCACGCGGTCGGCAGCTCAGAATGACCGCTCTCTCTACATAATGGAAACTACATAATTGAACTGTAATGGAATAAATGAAACTTGTAGAAATGAAACGGTTTATTCTGTGAATATTAAACGAGAATCACTTTTACATTTCATAATAAAAAGAACAAGCTAGATGAAGTCGACATAAAACTTTGGAGGAAAGAACCACACAGATTTGAGTGCACCTGTGCAGTGTCCACACAGTGCAAGAATCTTGTAGAATCTGTGACTAGAGCTCCTATGAAACGAGGAACCTCTATGAGATTGGCATAGGGCTGTTTTAGGTCAGTAACTGAATAGAATAGCATATGACATGGGAGATGGGACCCCTCACACATATGACATGGGAGATGGGACCCCTCACACATATGACATGGGAGATGGGACCCCTCACACATATGACATGGGAGATGGGACCCCTCACACATATCACATGGGACTTAAACATAACTGGCGAAACATGAGTGTACTACAGGTACACCTCCAGACCTCTACCTCGCCCTTCGGGGATTGATGTCATGGTGTATGTATGTAAAGTGGTTTCTCAAAGCATATTAAACTAAGAAAAAAAAACATACCTAAAATTCATTTACCAATTAAACTTGTTCGGTGAATCTGCATCGCTCTCATAAAGCGATTCTTCCGTGGTGTCTAAGCCGACCAAGCGAGCTGTCTCATCAATCTACATAATTACATTGACAACCGCTTTAACAAATCGGGCTTTAAGCGTTCAAACCAGGGATACTCTCATTCTTTCATAATTAAATTAAGTCAGAGTTCAAATTGAACTTTGTGAAAGTTTTTCGTAAATGGAGCCCTCAGTCCTTTCCCTCATCAAAGAATAATACTCGTAGTCAACCAGTATTTAGAATGCTACATCAATATCGTAAAGCGGTGAATGTAAAGGTAGTCATTTAGTAACACGAGTAGCCTTGTGCGATAAGGTATTGAACACGAGTTTGAAATATATGTCTTTTTTAGGTTCCGTCTCCGTAGTAAAACAAGGAACTCTTATAATTTCGCCGACTCCCGTCTTTATTTATATATATAATACTTCTGTTTTGTTTCTTTTCTTCTCTTATTTTTCTTTCTCCTCTTTTTTGCTTTTCTCTTCTTCTTCTGTCTGTCCGCGGTTTAACTCAGAGACTCGTGACTCGTGGTACTAAAAAGCTGCGCCCGTCCGCGCTATCACTTCGTTTCCGCTTAGCGTTCTTTCTGACTTTTTCCTAAGGGTCGGAGCGTAGTAGGAATTCCTCAAGAATTGGGCTATCAAATGCAAAAGTATTTTTTCAAATGGTAGTTCCAGTTATTAGCGCGTTCAAACAAACAAACTCTTCAGCTTTACTGTATTAAAGTATGGATAGGCATACAACTGTGGAAGAGATTATTGAAGAGGATCCGGTATATGAGCGGGAGGGAGTCAACTAAAAAAATGCTATATTTGGCTTACAGACAAAAAAAGAGTGTTAAAAAGAGGCGGAAGAGTTATCATGGCAGCGTGATTTAAGATGGCATATTCGGAGTTCTATATATAGTAAAAAAAAAAAAACAAACCACCCGAATGACTTATCTATTTTTGGTCCCATTCTGTGCCCTCTAAGTGACATTTAATTAGACAGAAAGACATACGAGGTAGTGCAAAGACACATGTAATGATGGCATGCAAATATTTAATACATGAAGTAGGTATGTAGTAACAACATACAGTAATATACTGATAACGTAGATGACTAAGGGCTGATTTTTCAATCGACAGATAATTTTTATTCGTGGAATAAAATTGACGTCTGACAGATTTTGTATGGAAGAACTGACAAAAATTCAAAAATACTCTTACAAAACCTTAACTTGAGTGAAGACAAATAACCACCTTTTTGGGAATCCAAAGAATCGAATAGCACATGTCATCTTCCTCACTGTAAATTACAACAAATTGAAATCACCAATTCGTCAGCCAACCGTGGTGATCTCTCTCAATAGCGGTTATTAGGAAGTTCCTAAGTCGGATGGTACAGTAGACGATAACGAGTTGATATTTAAGTAAGTGATGATGAATGGTACCAGGCTCGCAGACATTGATGAAGGTATAAATAATTACAATTCCTGTAAACCGCGACCCGGTGCCAATTCATTGTCAAACATCTGCTGAGCGCGCTAAAAGCGGTTTTTCATAGAACGCTTGTGGTACAATGTAATTAATGGATTCGCTAAAATTAAGCTGTGTTTTGGCAGAATAATGCTCTCTGATTCGGTCGGATGAGTGACAGATGGCCACAATGGTGAAGGGAATGACGGTGAAAGCTCTTTTCATTCATGTTGCCTTAGCACTTTTTAGTAGAGAACATTATTTTTCATCAGACTTGGTGACATAATGAAAACCGTAATAAAATCTGTTGCGTGGTATACAAAGAGGTAGCGGAGACACGTGGATACAGGGGCAGCGACTTTGCTTTATATTATATACGGCACTTATAGCCACAATGCATCCCATGACAATTCCACTAAGCCACCACTGAAAAGTCATAGGAAGCAAACGACACAATTTCGGCTACTTGAATTTTTACCAGTAATTATTTTGGTTTAAAAACCAAACTACTGAACCGATTTTGATGAAATTTCTATGGGACTAATCTGAAAGTATATGTTTTCAAATAAAATTTTGCAAATCGGCTCATACATAACGGAGTTCTGAGGTAACACACATTTAAAAAAACAACCGAATTGAGAACCTCATCCTACTAATAATATTATAAACGTGAAAGTTTGTATGGATGGATGGGTGTTTGTTACTCTTTCACGCAAAAACTACTGAACGGATTTGGATGAAATTTGGCACACAGATGGTTTATAACCCGGATTAACATATAGGATACTTTATATCCCGATATTCCCACGGGATCGAAACTTATGCTGGTGAAACCGCGGGGCGCAGCTAGTCCTTTATAAAAACAAAGTATGTCGTTCGTACACGTCAGTAAAGTAATCTTTTTCATCATCATACAATGGACAATACACCCTCCAATCGCACGCTATTCAGCTCGATTCTCGGCAACTCTCGACATCATGCTGCCTTGCCTATAGTTCTTTCAGGGCAGTACTACCATCATGGACCTGTTTCTGCCCCAAAGTAGCATCGCTGTCAAATATATAATGCACATAACTTTTCATCCAATAGGTATTTACTATAGGTAAACCTTTGCCTAACCCTTTGGGGAAAACAGGCGTAGTGCATCTTTATATTATAATGGCAGGCCAGTGTATGCAGAGTGGAAAACTCGGTGCTCAAAATCAGAATGAAGGTCAGCATGTAGAGGCCAGATTAGGGAAGCTGTTCAACGTGAACCAAACAATGGATTCCTCACGATGCGTCAAAATGCATGCATTAGCAAGCTCCTCACGTAGAGGTAACGGTTTCCGCGAAGGTTGCCAAAATACTGTGTTTCCCAATACACAGCTTTGTAGCACACAAAAGGGACAACGTATAATGAATTTTGTGACAAAAATGTTCCAAGGTATTGATGTAAATATTATTTTTTTAGACAAAGAAATCTGAACGTGTGCGGTGAATTGGGTTTTCATTCTTACAAAAAAATGTTGGTCATCTGAGGGTCGATTCATCATTGTTGTCAAATTGGAAGACTTTGAAAGGAGACATGCCACCGAGTACTACAACAGACTGCCTCGTAGGTCCAGTGGCCACAAACACGAGTTCTGAGCATAGAGCTAAACAGGGCTCGACCCAAGATAGAGCACCGCTCTAGCTCATGCAAAGCAGCGTTTAGCAAACGCCTAGATCTGTGTGCGGTTGATGGCAGTAATAGGCTCGCCTCCTTCTCAATGACCTAACATAATCAAATATATATCCATAATAATTTTTGCAAATTTGGCTGAGAATCAGCGCTTTTTGAATCTTAAAATTACATAAGACAGTCCCTCGGCACGCCCGCTTCCACACACACACACTACCGCAAGCGGCACTTCCTAGTGCTTTCGCTGGGAGAAGAAATAGCGCAAAAAAACTCCCAGCAGCACATCTGTCTGTTTTGTTAGAAGAACTTACACCTGTGCCTACCCATTCAGGAGTACAGGCGTGATGTTACAACTGGTTCCTGTAACAGATTGAGGTGCTAATAAATTATCTAACTATCTCCACGTACAGATGCTAATTCGTTATCAAATCAAACATGCTAAATAAAGCGAACTGAATCACCCCGACAGGTGATGCCCACCTGCCCGTCTGCCGGCAGATGGGCATCATGACTCATTGACGTCACTGCTAACGTGATGTTGTGGTTTAATCAAATCTTCAGGAGTTTCATCAAAACGAATGGATGAACTAGACTGCCTGTGACTTTGTCCGCGTCAACTTTCTCCCTACCCATCGCGTCGCATCGAATCACCTGCCACTTCCGCGGTAACACTTCGTTTTCGCTTACCGTTCTTTCCGACTTTTTTCTTTTTGTTCGGCTCCTAAGGGTTATAGCGTGATGTTAAATACTTCCTCAAGAAACGGGCTATCAAATGCAAAATGAATTTTTCAAATCTGACTGGTAGTTCCAGAGATTACGCTCTACATACAAACAAACAAATTAAAGTATAGATAAGAGCACCGCGGAATGATCAATCAATTGTTAAGCTGTGCTTGCCGCGGTCAGTTTGGGGATGAGTAAACATTCTTCACTATTGTTCCTTTTATTGAGAATTTTGTGAGACTTTTGTGCTTTAAAAATGTACGTTATTTAATGGTATTTTTTTGTCTCAATGCTAGGAACAGTTCTCTCCCAAATCCTAGCAGACATCGGCGATTCCTGTGTTGGATCGTATCGTGGTGTGTTAGTATTCAGCCGCTGAGTTTAACATCCGATCAACTTCGCTCCGTCGCCCTCTGGCAAGCCTTGAGTTTGGACGCGTGAAACTAGATCAAGGACCAAGTTTGTCTCACGAATATCTGATAGTTTACAGATAGTCAGAACTCAGAAGCATCAGTTTATTTACAACGCCTGTATTCCAAGAAAGGGTAGGTTGTGGAGGTCAAATAGGCAGTGGCTCCGTGTAAAGTGCTGGCATCCGGTTAGACTGGAAGTCGACCCCAACGTAGTTGGGAAAAGGCTCGGCAGATAATGATTCAAGAAAGTGTAATAGCCGAAATTGCGCTCAATGCGCCAGTTATGTTTCAGTCCCATATAGTAGGGAGCAAGCATGTTGCCATCAAGCAGGTACAGGGTCTAGAAAAAAAACAAAACACAGACAGACAGACAGACACACACCTTCATGTTCAGAAAATTTTATAACAAATTTATAAAAAAAAAAAACATAACAGGTCTATCAATTTATTTACGATCATTCATTCCGACCTGAGAAGTAAACGAAAGACTCTGCTCAGAACTTCTGAGCAGAGTGGTATATTTACCACAGGGGTAATGAGTCATTGGTCTAATTTATTTAAAAAAAAAAATCTAAGCCCTCACTATCGACCTGCTTATATTTAGAAAAGATAAAAATTAATCTTCGCCGGCGCTTCCGATCTCCAATCTGTTATGCAACGAGTCTGAGTTGAAAGTGTGCTGTTTTGGGAAGCAAATCGAATTAGTTCGCTAGTTGGGTCGCAGAGGTCAGGCGCCAGGCGCTACGTGCGGTGCAAAATTATTTTGATATTTAGGAGCTCTTGGTTACAATTAAAAGAAAGAAAGCATCAAAGTTGGGAATGGACTAAGCTAAATCCAATTTAATCACTACTCTGATTAAATGATAAAAATTAGCTGACAGACTGTCAAACTACTGTCAAGTGATTTGATTGGCTGTTGTTATTTCAGTTAGCCAATCACAGACCAGAAGTTATCATGGTTTTGGGTTTGATAACCTGTTTTGATTGTGTTTCTTTCTGATAGAAAGAAACAGAATTTGGTCAGGGGTAGGTAGAGCTAGAGATAGATCATGATCGCATGATCTATCTCTAGCTCTACCTACCCTATTACCGTTTCTAAGCGTGATATTAAAAGCAAAAAACTCAATAATATTTTGCATTCGGGTACCAGGCGCACAGAACCGCAAACAGGTTGAATGTAATCTCATTATTACTAGAGCAGTGCGGTGACGGTTTAGAAAGTAATATCGATTTTGCGAATTCGTTTTGATGAAAAAATAAAACGTTAGTCAAGCAGAAACGAGATCACTTTGCTTTTGTTGTACATTAGAATAGTTTTTAACAATCAAGAACGTACATAAGAGGTAACTACAGGTATATAAGAGGCAGGCAGGTAGATATTAGTGGATAAGAGAAAGTCTGAAAATTGTACCGGGGTGACTGAAAAGTTGTGTGGAAATCGGTTGCCGGTGGGCATGTGATGCGGAGGAATGAGGAAAATGTCGTGAGGATGAGTTCATCCTCCCCCTTTGACTAAAAAAGGGGTGACTATTGAGATGACGACTGGTAGAGTAAGTAGTATGGTAGAAGAAGATATACTGCAACGACTTTAAATAAATTGGGATAAGGGTAATGATAAATGAACTGCAGGTACTGCAAATAAATATTGGCGGAGAAGGTCACTTGTACACAACATAGAATGATGACCTTCATAGTTTACAAGGGCCTAGCATAAGTCAAAATTACCGCTTACGAACAGAACTAAGATCTAATCTCCAGTCGGGATGCTACATACAATTTCCGTAAAGAAAATGCCAAAAATAACTTTAAATATCCTGGGAATAAAACTGTGCGTCACAGGTTTTTCAATCGCATGTGCAAACGAGACAAATGCTCAATATTCCTATCTGTTTGCACAGTTGCACTACTACTTATACCAGGCGATCATAGCAATACCTACACTTTTTCTATAACAGAACTCTATTATCGATAGAAAGTCCACTCTATTGTGCTGCTCTATTTTAATTATCGCTCTGTAAAGATGCTGAATTAGATTCTGAACAACTTTTAATTGAGACTAGATTTGATTGAACAAAGATGGCGACTTTTCCATTGAATTGTAAAGCATAGATAGATAGTTTTTGATAGCCTGCAATCTTTTTTGTGAAGAAACAATTGATGAAGAGCTAGATTCATTTGATAACAATCCAGTAAACGATACCTGGCATTTACGTATAAATAACAACAACAAAAGAAAATGTAAATAAAGCGTAAATAACAACTCTGAGCCAGGTATTTCCACTCCATAGCTTTGAAAGTATGATAAAGACATAAAATATGTTTTGATTTAAAAAAAATGTCAATGGAGTTTTTTGCCCGGTCTTCTTTCATAGGAACCGACTACGCTTTGTCTCTGTCTTTGATTTATCTTTCTGACTGACCGCCGCCTTGGCAATTCAAAAGTGCCTCATAGTAGTATAATTGATAAAAATGGTTTGAGTATGATATAAAAGCTAAGGAGTTAAAGATTCTCCTGGTATAGACTAGCGACGCAGAAGAATGAGGAGCATGTGACAAGATAAGTGGTAAGTATGAATATGGATGTCTAATAAAAAAGAAGACCGAAGAAAAGATGGATGGACTGTGTTACAGATGATATAGATGCTCGGCAGAACATGGTCACCGAGACCTGAGAGATTTGAACATGGTCATCTCAGTGAACAAAAAAAGACGTACTGCACCAACCACAAACAGCGGGGTGATGGTTTTCGTTTTGACAGTTCAACAACATTCATTGCGTTAGTTACGTTCTTGAGCAGGCAAATTTTTCGAACATATGGAGCAATGGATTAGCAATATCCTTCAAAATGATTCTGATTTTGATTGGAAGTGTGTTACGCAAACAGGGCGCAGGACAGAAGAATTTTTACTATGTAAAAATAACCGAGTATGTGTTTTTACTATAAGAAGCGCGACACAAATCCTTTAAAAAATACAAGACAACAAAGCGACTGGTCTCTTTCTCCTTTTAGCTAACGGTTTTAGAAAGGGATGCCATCAAAGTCAAGTGTCCCTTATCGCTTGAAAGAATTTCCTTTATCCAAAACCAAGTTGCTCAACTAACATGCTTCCCTAGTACTTAGTAACACGTGTAGCATGAACTCGAGCAACAAAACTCAATTAAAAACTTAGCTAGTCGCAATTACCTGACAGTCGGTTGTAATCGATTCTTGGAAATTAGTCGATACCTAGTTTGCATACAAGCAGCGGCGTCGGAGCAGTGATCGAGTTACTTTTAGTTAATATTATAATGATCAAGCAGCCGATTCTATGGTTCAAGGTACAATACTGTATAAAAAATTGTATGTGTGTGAAAAAACGACTCTTGCAGAGGTATTGTGTTTTCCGGTGTATGTTTTCCTAATATGGTATGTGTAAAGTGTGGTGTACAGCCTCTCCGTCTGCTTTTTATGAAACAATCTCATAACATGACATTTATTTCGTCATATTTATTAAAATGTCGTCATCATTCCTCCTTCATTCCATCGTTCCTTGAACGTGTTTTATGATCCGCAGTATATAGGCCACGTCGCGCCTGTAATCCCCGAAGGGTCAGGCAGAGGCGTACCTATAGTACAGCCACATAAATTCCGTGTAGTAAATAGGGCGAGCCTATTGCCATCAATCCAGCACAAATCTAGACTGCGGGCTGTTACTGACAAATTATGTATCGAACGCGAACCCAATAAGTAACACTTTGCTCGACCTGGGTATCGAACCCAGGACCTGGTGCTCAGCAAGAACGCTTGCAACCAACGAGGTAGTCATCCGTAGCATTCCGTAGTTAATGAAGAATCTCTCCCAACCTTTTAGTAGAAGACTGCTAAATTTATTGATTGTAAAAGTCTAATTACCAACGCTCATTTCATTGCCTAAGATTGCCGCAGGTAATATCTTTCCATTATTTCTATCAGCCATCATTCTACTTCTGCCACAATTATATTTAATAATAAATAAGCAATTCACCAAACGGTGGCCTTGACGGGTGACGGGTGACGAAGTAACTCCACGTGCCTGAGTCAGCACATTCCATACAAATATTAACTCGACGTTCTGAAGCTAGTTTGGTACCAAAATAAGTACTTCATTATCTTGTAGTTTCATAATAACATCAAGTGTTCTTAAACTATTCTCATCTATCATCATCTTTGACTCTTACCCAAATCTATTTCCGGTCGGCGCAGCAAGTCATCTTCTTGCATATATATATATAGTCCTCCTTATCGATTTCGACAACGGCGACCCTTTGGGATGGTTATTTCCTATCGTGCCCCAATATGACTCGCCAGATCGAGTTTAGTATTAAATACCCGGTCACAACGAATGCAATGGAGTTGGCGGGTATAGGATTTAGGTCTCTCTTTACGTATTTGGCGTTTTTTCGTTGTGTGTGCTCCTGGAGTGTGTTGCGCCACGTCTTCTTCCCAGCTAAAGCACTAGGAAGTGGTGAAGGGCGAGCGTTTTGGGGGACTGTCTAATGTAAGTTTGACGTTCAAAATGTGCTGATTCTCAGCCCAGTTTAGTAAATGACTTTTGATTTTGTATCGAGTCGCTTGTTTCTAAAGTTTTTACATTTTTGTAGACAGTAGAGCGCCAAGACGACACTCTCCAACCACCTTTAGTCTTACGAGTATTATCCCTCACACACTCCATCCATTAATCAATATAAAGTACATAGCCTTGAGTAACTCAGTGGTTAGTAATTCGACACCACGATGTCCCAAGGTCGAACCCCGACGTGTACAAATGTGTAATTATAAGTTTCTAATACCTTGTGTTCGTCATTTATCTAAATCTATTTTGATTATGTAATTTAGAATCTTTTTTTCGCGAATACTATTTATCTATTTGAAAGAGGCGGTACCAGGACGTCAGAAATAAGTAGAAGTGCGTCTGAAAGTTGACGTATGATTAGACTAAATATTTTTCATAAACTAGTGACCTATTTGAAACTATTTCTAGCGATAGGATATATAACGAATACCCAGAAGAAACACTTAAGTCGATCAAACTTTGTAATCGAGAATTAATTTAGCAAATCGACCTTAAATTGTGAATATTCATGAAGCAAAGTTTTACGGTTCCCAGAGTTAGCTATAAGTTGACAAGTCCAAAGCAAATGAGTTGATGGAAGGTGCCAACAAATCTTGATTGTGTGTTTCAAATATCATCCTAGTAACGCAGACATTAGGATCCACATAAAGTAGCGTCATCATCATCATGTCTTCGTGGTCGGCGCAGCATGTCTTCTTCTTCTATACATCTCTATTAACAGACATCTCAGTATTTACGTTCTAGCTATATACATAATCATTCACACGATCTATATCTTATGAATGATGCTACGGCCACAGCGATACAAATTGGCGAAAAAAAACTACACTAAATCCACAGACTTAATCAAATTGTACAGCTAATAAAAATAAACTCGACAAAATAAGCATGCAAAAAGCAAGCACGCGTACAGAAATAAATTATGTATAATTAAATGACCAACCCCCTTTTCATTGGAGTACCATTGGAACGAAACGTCAGCCGGGGCGCGCGCCCCTCACCTGCGCGCTGTTGCCGCTGCGTGCACGCTGCCCGGAGCGGCAACCGCGCAGGTGTCGAGTTCCCTGTTCGCTGGGCACTTGGGTAGACCCTGCACTGTCTGCGGCCCTGGTACAATGAGACGTTATTTATGTTAATTTATAGTCATCATGGTCAATTTAAACATCAGAAAAAGGTTTTGATTTTACTAGAAGATCTTTAGCTACTGTACGTGTTTTAATTGTGTAATAATTATAACTTGCGTTAGCATTAAACTTGCTACTGGGTGAAGGGCTAAAGAAATCATCAACCATGGTTGAATGGTCCATAAACTAGGTAACTAACCTAACCAGCATTAACACAATCCATATAACAAGCTATCAAAATAATGTAAACTTTGAAAGAAATACCTCAAACTGAAACTATCTTTGTGATGCAAATCTTACACAAAATTATGAGTGCTGCTGATTAAATCTCCATCACTCTTCTAACCGGAACAATGGTTCCGGCAGAAATAGGATAATAGAAGGGTTTATTTCTTCCGGACAAAACTCTTTTACATCCTTTTAAAAGTTTTTTCGTCGAATTCGAACTCGTCTCCAACTTGCACAGCCATATTTTGTTATTAAATCCCGTGGAATCTCATGCGTGTCATGCGTTATTTATTTATTTACCATCTGGGAGTCGTATGTCGAGTCACGCGAATGTCGTCAGTCGTCAATCGTAAACATGCATTGAAAGGCTAAGGAATGTTCTTTCTTCCTCAATCAACGTATTCTTTGATTGATAACATGTCCATGATAATTGAAGGATCATCCTTAAAGGTATGAGGGAGCTTGCTTTTAAATCTTTTATGACGGAATGTCTCTAAACCCTTTTCTCTGCTTGGGCATTGAACCCAAAATAAAAAACAAAACAATTTTGTTAATTCAATCTTTTAAATGGGAAAGTAAGAATTGTAATTTTTTGCTAGAAACTCAGAAATGCAAGCAACTCCAACCCATGTTCATTACTCTACTCACTAAAATGACCCAAATTTTCATCTCAAAACAGAATAATTAAGTGGCATCACAAAAAGCATGACCTACAAACAACCTCTCACAATTACTCAAAAAACTCTTTTGTTACCGAAAATTAATTAGCCCAGAACGAGGACTCCAATCTCAAAGACAATAAGAAAAAGTAACAACTCGACGAAACAAATGCTTTACCAAAACAACCCTTTCAAACTTTTAAAATGTATAAAAAGAGAATAAAGTGTCCCAAGAATCGTCCCTGGGGGACGCCCAACAGGTATCTCCGTCTCTTTCATTCTTGACGTGAAATTCCTGTTCCTTTCGTTTGTGTGAGTGAGAGGGGGGATACAATGGGATAGTTCCGGTTAGGTGTGTATCGGAGAACAGATGTGTTTGACGTCAGATCGGTGGCGCTACAGTGTCGAAGGCATGCGTCGGAACTGCTCGTAACGCGAGATGTACAATGATTTTTGCTGTGATATGCGTGCGGCGGCAGGTCGGATGCGATAGCACTTTACGTTTGATATGAATGTGAAGAAAAGGAAATGGTTTGATATTGGAAAATGTTAACTGGGTAAATATTGTACTGCCTTTCATAAAAAAACCATGATTTATAACGATTTATTACGCACAGTAAAACAGATAGGTCTCTTACAAATTGGGGATCGTATACAAAATGTATGCAACACAAAAAACAGGTGACTTGAAACCAAGTGGTCGATGCTATTAGGGGAGCCAAGTATTAGGGTTGATGAGTATCAAGGGCATTGGGCTGACCGGTATTATGTGTGGGGCATTCATGGGTATTAAAGGATACTAAAAAAAATCAGACATGTCTGTTAGTTGCAGACAGTTAAGAATAAACTATAAATGGATCCTGGATGAAAGGATGCTATAAAATGATGTTGAGGGGTGATATAAATAACCAGCTCATTAACAACTTAATTTAAATTATGCCCAATAAGCTGTGGGCCAAAATAACAACCACGTGGAGCCCTGACACAGCTAGAAGGCGTCGCGACAGACCCCGTAGAAAATGGCGGGACGAGCTGGACAAAACCAACGATCAGTGGTCTACTTTAGCCCTGGATCGAAAGAGCTGGAAGTCATGGGGAGAGGCCTTTGCCCAGCAGTGGGATAATGCAGGCTAACAGTAACAGTAACTCTCTACACTTGTTATGACTTTTACTGGGTTACCCTTTGAGCCATCCCACGTAGTAGAAATCCAATCAAACTTGTACCAGGGCGTCAGAGGTCGTGAAGAGGTAACAGAGTCCGCAATTCTCGGTAACTTTAATGAGAATTATGATAACTAGGAACTGTTTATGAAAGGGGTGACGGGGTGGGCAGAGCTCTAGGAAACGCTTTGATGTTGAAGTAAGTCTGAAATGAAACTAATAAGATTAAATAGTTGAGTTTCCTCTGAGGAGGATTTACTTCGCGGAAGTAGTCAAACTTTCCTCTGTTTCCAGTTAATGTTTGTGTCTGTTAGTTGCAAGAAGGATACTATCTAGTAACTTAGTTACTAAGTGATATCAAATACTTCGCACGGGTATCTCTTACTTACAAAATTACTAGAAAGAGTTTGATGAAAATTAGACTTCAGGCGGCCTATTCTGATACAAACTCACCGTGAAAACTTAGGTGAATTGAGCTTAAGTGAGCAGTAGTGTTATTCTGTGAAAATCGCATCGCGAAAACTTAGGTGATGTGAGTTTGAAGTGAGCTATCAAGAGTGTCAATCCCAAGTATCAGGTAGAACTGCTAACTTCAAGCTCACTTCAGCCAAGTCTCCACGGTGAAAATTTTGCAGAAGAGATCGGCTGGTATTCCGCCTAACGCTAGGGATTGGCAGCTCACTTCACCTAAGTCTCCGCGGCGAGTTTGTAGCAGAGTAGACCGGCTGACGTTTAAATTTCATCCAATTCTTTCTAGTAAATATTCGGTTGAATCAGCATTCAATTAAAATAAATTACATAATCACATTGCAGTAATTTTCCATCGAATTTTTCCATCAGAACAAACATATTATTTAAAGAGCAGACAGACACATCGTTCCTGATTTAAACGTACGTACAAAAGTGGCTTATCCATCATCCATCGCTTACAAAATGATTGATAAGCGAAACCACCATCAATCAGCGCTAATAAGCGGTATAACATGCACTCTAGCACTAACAACCTACAATGTGCCGCAGAATAGATAGGTGCAGAAGGCCGGCTTCATACAACGAGCGAAAACGCACTCACACACACACGTGCGTACGGCGCAGCGGCGATCGTAAGGCCGCGTCTGGGGAGCCGCGACGTTCTGATGTTCTTACGATTTGTGCAATTTGCAGGTCAGTATCAGGTTGTATGTTGATTTAAACATGATTCACGGCCGTAACAACTATTTATTTATAGAGTTATAATCATAAAAATCAACAATACAACTCTCTAAGTTCACATTACCCTATTTAATGACACGAAATCATGACATTTGAGGCCAATTCTAATTCAAGGAGTTGTTTTGCCGATTCTAATGATTATAATTCTGTAAATCCGTATTTGTGACGGTCGCCAATCATAATTTAATCAACATACAACCTGACACTGATATGCAGGATATTGCAAACAACGTAAGTAAAGGAGGCTACCTTAGCGCATCCCCCATAGACACACGCAGATTGTGAGTGCGCTTGCACTCGCTGTACGTGGAGCGTGTCTATGTGTGCGTGCGTTCTTGCTCGTTGTATAGAGCCAGCCTTCTGAATGTATCTATTTCGCGAATGTACACAACACACACACTTTTAAAGATCTCCAAGAAAAATAGCCGATCAATAGTATTATGTTTACATTGATCGCTCGCTGTGTAAACACGACGAGCGCTTGTTTGTTTAGCACGTAATGTAAACTGTGCCGGCGTTTTTATTAATATGAACTCCTTAATGAACTACGCTCAATGGAATGTTACACTGAAAACGTTATTTACTTGTAAACGTTACGTTAAATAAGAAGTGAGACGCCTGACGAGCTGGTCCAATCAGTTTCGTAATTGAAAAATCTTTTATTTTAATCAGTAGATACGTAATTGCGTAATACACAGACAATAACAATGTTTCGCTTTGACAGATGAGCATTATCCATTGCGTTGAGTTAGACATTGTGAATACGGATGTCTTTGAACATACCGCGCAATGGATTGTGTTGATCTGTCAAAATTGGGAACAGATTTCGACTATGATTTACGATTTCTGTTTTTTTTTTGTCCCATTTGATTTAACGAAGAAAGAACACATCTTGAGGAAACCTGCGGGGTATTGCGTAACACACTTACAATGGCAATGCCTTTCATTTTGACGGTTAAACAATATTCACTGCGTTATTTACTTTGTAGAGCAAACGACAAGTTGCCTTGACTCTACTGAAACAACTAAACGTTGATGATACAACATTATGACTATTTATCAATAATTGGAGTCTTAGTTAACGACGCGATGTTCTGTAGGTAACGCGAGACCAACCGCGATGGTCAGCGGATCATCTTTTAGTGCGCGACGAATAATAGCAGGCGGCTGTCACACCGCAGTATTGATTACTACGTTTCTTGATTAGTCATTAATTTACACACGTACAAAGGTGATGCTTAGTTCTAAAGAAATCTCTTTCAGCATACCTGCGATAGGAAAGTAGGTAAAAATAAATGAGAAAATAAAATATCTACTATAAAAAAAACATACGTTCGTACGTTGTGTAGCGTTCTGCTCTTTGTATCATCAATGTTCATAGTCTCCATCTTTCCTCGGTCCTATAAGTATCTTCTTCGATTGCTTTTATTACTAATTTGCTGCCATTATCATATCACCTTTTGATTATTTGTTGTTTCATTGATCAGTCAGTATTTGGCAGTAACTATGAGGTAGTTTCAGTTACTGGGAGTTATTTTAATATATTTTCCAAAAATCTCAAATTGTAGAGAACACCTATAACCTACCACTTTTGGCCTTAAGCCCTTGATGTAGCTGCTCAATGTGTTCATGTAGCTGTTAGGCCATTAGGCTAATTAATAGCCTAGAGGCCAAACAGCTACATAACAGGGTCTTAGCACAGCACCTATACTAACCGCTGAGTCCACACCCCACAGCCGACCACCTCGTGTGCTAAATCAAGATAATTTGCTTATCTGTCTCAGCTTTTACTAGATTCTTGCCATGGCGACCACTTATACGAGTACGATATTAACAATCATTTTCCTCTCACTTTTCGAGAGATATGTAACAAAGTAGTTTCAGCAACTATGTATTATACATTTTTCTATCTAAATATATATCAACCTGCAATTTGTTCCACTGCAGGGCAAAAACCTCTTCTCATACAGAGAAAGATCACCACGCTTGCTCATTGGGTGATCCCAATTTCACAACATTAAAATCCAATTTCCTCACGTTTCTTCCCTCACCGTAAGTACATAATTCAATTTTGCCAACTAGCGCTAAATCCCAGCAATTTATAATCAAGTTTATTATTTTTAGTACTGCTGTTACAGAATCATTTTCATAAATTATTCATGAGGAAAATTAATTCATATAATGTTCGTCGGTACGCGTCGGTATGAGAGGCGGCCTGTCTCAGTTATAAATAGGTCACGGCTGCTCTTACATCGCGATACCGGGACAGACATCGGACGACTTCGACTGGCAACTTCGACTGTTGCTGTCGACTTCAATTCAAGCTTTCAGGAGTTTGGCATTGCTTTACTACACCAGAGAAAATGCATCTTCTTGAGCACTATAAGCTTGCAATTATCTATGATTGGTACAGACGCCAGCACATCAAGCTACTACAATCTGTCAAATTTCTTTAATAGATTTTCAACATTATTGCTAAGTCATTAGGTTCAAGGTTGATTGGGAAAATTTGACAGTTTCGGGTAGCTTGACCAGCTGGCGTCTGTACGTCATAAATAATCTAGATATTTTATTATGAACTATTTATTTTCTTGGTTTCTACTTTCTACCTTCTCAACCGTAATTGGTTATTTTTACGATTTGGTCGATATCTTTGGTTTCTATAAAATACTAAGCGCTTCTGGTTAAAATTACGACTCGTTTTGGAGGATGCAAAACGTACTCAAATACCAGGTACTTAAATTCAGTTGCAACTGATAACAACGACCACATACACTATGTACCAGTAGTAGTCAGGTTTATATCAAACTTGACTGACGATGAGTTCCCTGTTAGGAAAACGTCTCATTCAAAGATGTTTTATACCGCATACGGAAAAAGTTTATTTGGTGAATTTTTAAGGTTTCGTACCCAAAGGGTGCCAACAGGTGGGCACGCCACAATTGCGGCGATAAGTCCCCTCTTTGAGGAGTGGCTGGAGAGGCGCCACGGCGCCCTCGCCTTCCGCCTGACGCAGGTCCTCACCGGACACGGTTGTTTCGGGAGGTTCCTGTTCAGGATAAGGCGGGAGGAAACGCCAGGGTGTCACCACTGTGTGGATCGCCCGGAGGACACGGTGGAGCATACGGTGGAGATCTGCCCGGCTTGGGCGGAGTACCGCCGCGTCCTGGTCCAGGCCATGGTACGGAGCGAGAGTGCATGGGAAGCCGTCACCTCCTTCTGCGAAGCAGTAATGCTGGCAAAGGAGGAGGCGGAGCGCGTGGGGGAGAGGCAATCTCTGCGCCCTCAAGCCCCTAGTCACCGCAGGAGACGCCCTGGACGTCGGGAGTCACCAGCCGACTCCCGGCCACCGTAGGCGCGGGCCTGCGGGCGGCGAGCAATGGGCAGCTCGCCGCCTGGCAAGGACCAGGCCCGGGTCGACGGCGCGTTGTGTTCCACGCGCGCCTCAAAGAGATGTCAGCACGAACTGACGGGATCCGTTAGGGCCGATGCCTGCCAGGGCCGCGCGTTGTTCGAAAGAGATACCGTGGCCCTTGGCATAGGCAACTAAAGGAACACGGGTCGATTTTAGTCAGTAAAAGTCTGACACGCCCTCCTGCTCCGCCCAGAGCGGGAGAAGTCATATGATGATTTCCCACTCAGAAAAAAAAAAGGGTGCCAATAGGGCACCGCCGTCCGCTCATCATCCGCTCATCATCCGCTCCATCTGTCTGACAGTGGGCTGTATCTCATGAACCGTAATAGTTCTACATAAACTTATTTACGACCAAATATAAACAGTACATCACATCTACTAAATGGGTCACGGCTGAGTGGGCGTTACTGTGCGATATCCGGCGGATATCTGTCGGATAAGTTGGACGCCACCCAGCGATGGACGCGTCGTCGCAATGTTTACGATGACCTCCTTGTTGACGATGATGTCCTGGTAGCTGAGAATCTTATGTGATGTGTTTGGCCTCGATTTACGCAGTTTTTCTTAAAGGCAAAAACTATGTCTTGGCTGGCACTTTCCCATTATCTTTACTATTAAATCTTATGTGTAAACTTTACATACTAAATTCCTTTTCATCTTTTACAGGTAAATATTGACTTCTGAATAATTTCCAAGGACCAGTTAGGACCATGTCAAAAACATTACAACAATTTGGTAAGCTAACTTATTCATTTTTTTATGAAAATTTGAGCTTATTATTGTAGGTGGAGGGCGGGCGTTTTGGGGGACTGTCTTATGTATTTTTGACGTTCGAAAGAAAATTGCTGATTCTTAGCCTGATTTGAATAAATGACTTCTGATTTGATTTTTTTATTAGCCATTAATGTCCCACTGCTGGGCAAAGGCCTGATTTGATTTAGATTTTATTATTACCTATAAGGACTCCGCTTCCCTATATTACCGGGTCGTATAAATTAAATGCATATTTAGTTTTAATCGCGTAATTATTTAAATCAAATGAATCTACATATTTTACATGATGACGTGCACTGTTAGCTCTTCAAGCCGATGCCTTATTATTTTTTAATCTTCTAAATACGAAATAGTGTTTGCCTCATAATATTATGCCATCAACTTACAAAATATTCGTGAAGCTTGCATGGTAACACCACGCAGTGAGGTTTCATTTTGACAGTTCAACAACATTCATTGTGTTGTTTACGTTGTTGAGCAGAAACATTTTGCGAACATATGAAGCAGTGGATTAGCAATATCCTTCAAAATGATTCAGATTGAGATTGATAGTGTGTTACGCAATTAGGGCGCTGACTAAATAAGGCTCTACAGCACCATGGAGTATGTGAAAGAAAGAGACCGTCTCTTTCATTGACAGTCTTTTTTTCCTCACACAACACAGGCATGAGTGACACAGACGATGCTTTACAAAGTCGAACTTTTTCTAAAAGTTGTTG
The DNA here is from genome assembly GCA_911387795.2 of Apamea monoglypha. Classification (NCBI taxonomy): domain Eukaryota; kingdom Metazoa; phylum Arthropoda; class Insecta; order Lepidoptera; family Noctuidae; genus Apamea; species Apamea monoglypha. Next base: position 9,476,940 of record OU426944.1, on the reverse strand, counting down.
TTGTTTTTTCGGCGCGTGAGTTGGTCCCGACGGAACGGAATGTTGCCATTTTAATTTTTCATTTCTTATTTTTATTTCATCGTATGCTGCACAGTTGACGTCACTACGTCAACGCTGGCTGTTGCTGAAAACCAGCAGCGCTAGGAGAAACGCAGCGCTGATTTTCAGCGACAGGCGCGCCTAGGGGCGCAGCATTATGCTGAGCGATGTCCGTTTTGCGTGGATGTGACGCATATTTTCCCCCAACTTGTTCTATTTTGTGTTTGTTTTCTTTCTCTGCGTCATGTTTACCACAAATAAACGTATTTTCTTTCTTTGTACCATAAATTAACGGCACGGTTAGGTAACCGTAGCTAGTAGCTCGATCATTCATGAAGACAGGTGTCTTCATGAATGATCGAGCTACTAGGAGATCATAAGAAAGCTAGAAGTCACCGGCTGCGTCACTGAAGGTGTTAGAGAGAGTGCGGGTCGATCGCGAATGAATTATTTAGAAGCCGCACTTACTATCGCTCGGCGAAGGTCGCGGCCCCGGGTCTAATTGAAAACTGAAGGACAACCAAACGCTCGTCGGATTTAAAAGAATAGCAATTATTTTATTATTTATTCACCGATGGAAATTGGTCAGTGCATTTTTAAAAGATCCCACCGAAAACTAAAAGCATGAGGAATACAGAAAATTGGCAGCCAGCAGCAAAAGTCGAGTCCATAAATTGATACAAAATGATTCCATATAATGGCTAAGGGTCTTCCTTCTCCTTAATTTTTTTATAAATATTTTGCTCAATAATTAAAGAAAGAAAGAAAATACATTTATTTAGCACACACTAAAATACACAATACACCAGATACATACATCAGAAGGCCAATTCTCGTAATTAAAAACGTTCAAAATCTAGTCGCAATCTCAAGGTCAATTCTCGTAATTTAAAACGTTCGAAATCTAATCTAGTCGCAGTCCCATCTCGGCGACAAACAAATGTCAAAAATTTGTCAAAATGTAGGAAAATTAGAGGTATTTTTGTCAGATTGAGACTGAGATCAGACTGTGAACGTTCTTAAAATTACGAGAATTGCCCCTGAGATAGCAACGAATAAAAAACAAAATAGAAAGTATAAAGACCGATGTAAGAAAACAGCAGAAAAATGTGCCTCGCGGCTGCACCAAAAAGGCCTAGTTTAGTTAAATAATTACATAACATGACGACTATTTTCCCAGAGGGGGCAGAGGTGACCTAAAGTACACCCACATTTCGCCAGTTATGTTTAAGTCCCATGTGATGGGAGGCGAGCCTATTACCATCAACCGGGCACATCCAGACTCCGGCCTGTTACGGAAAAAAACCTAATGAAAAAAAATCCAATAACACTTTGCTTGACCTGTAAATAGAACACAAGACCTCATGCTCAGTAGTAGCGCTTGCGATCACTACACCATTGAGACAGGCCACAACCAAACCCAAAGAATGATTATAAGAAAGAAAAACACTCTTTCACCCTGTATTAATGTATGATCAATGCCCCTTACCTTGTATTAGTGACCGGCGCAGCATGCCTACTTCTTCTTCCATACATCTCTATCAGCCGTCATCACAATAGTAGGTAACCCCCTATCTAAGCATATCATCTTTTACACTATCCACCATGGTCGTTACAAAGTGACGGAACAGCTTTCCTAGGAAGCCAAAGCTTTATAGCCACAATAATATTGTAATGTAAGTTTGAACACAAAGGCGCTCGATATAACTTTGTATCGCCGATCGTCCAAGTGTCAAACAAGTGCACTTACGAGTGCGCAGACTTTACTGCGTTGTTCTAACACTACTTGTTACTTCTTTTGTTCAGACTATAGGATCAGAGCTGGTAGAAAAACACCCTTATTCTATCTTATCTGAAGGCTGTAGTAGTAGATTGTAGTAGCTTGATGTGCTGGCGTCTGTGCAAGAGACAGACGCCAGCACATCGAGCTGCTACGATCTGACAAATTTCTTTAATAGATTAAAGCATTAGGTTCAAGTTTGATTGGGAAAATTTGACAGTTTCGGATAGCTTGACGTGCTGGTGGCGTCTGTACTTAAAAAAAAACGTTCAAATTCAAGTCGCAATTTTCATCGAACTCACTCACTGCCTAACTGTCTACACAATCTAACTGTCTCTTTAACTACCTACAATCTATGTTAATGCCAACTATCTGCGGGGTAATTGTAACACACTAACAGTAGGAATGGCTTTCATTTTGACAGATCAACAACTTTCATTGCGCTATTTACGTTGTTGAGTAGACAAATTTTTCGAACATATGAAGCAATGGATTAGCAATATACTTCAAAATGATTGAGATTGTGATTGATAGTGTGTTACACAATTAGGGTGCAGTTCTCGTACATGAAAAACATTCAAATGTAAGTCCCGATCTCCTCTCAGCGTCAATCAATGTCAAAAACTTGTACTGAGTGATTGAAATTAGAATGCGAACGTTTTTAAGCAAATTGAAACAAACATTTTAGTGTATCAAAAATCGAAATCGGCAAACAGTATCGTGTTTGCTGATTTCTGGTATTGGTTTTTCCACAGGTTCTTTTGACAGTCACAACTTGCCCATTGCCCAACTGCTTACACAATCTTGCTGCACCTACCACTACAAATGTCAATGACAACTATCAGGGGGGAAATTCTCGTAATTTTAAAAGAACGTTTACAGTCTGATCTCAGTCTCAATCTGTAAAAAAAACAATTGACAAGTGTTTGACGTTGATTGTCGCTGAGATGAGATTGCGACTAGATTTTGAACATTTTTTTACTACGGGATATGGTCTTCTGATCCTCCGAATTGGTTTTCTAAATCTAAACTAACTGTCTAAACTAATATAAGTCCCTGTCACCCTGTATAAGTGAAGTGAATAAGATTTTATAGCGAATCATTGAACTGCGATAGGCTTTATTTATTTATTTTTTTTGCGTGGGAAGTCACCAAATTACTTCTCCCGCTCTGGGCGGAGCGGGAGGGCATGTCAGACTTTTAACTAAAACCCACCCGTGTTCCTTCAGTTGCCTGTGCCAGGGGCCACGGTAACTGTTTCGAACAACCCGCGGCCCTGGCTGGGCTGAGCTGATAAAGAAAAGAGATTTGATTTTTTGTAAGTTTGTTTGTTACGTCTGGACGGATTTGCATGAAATTTGGCACATGGGTAGACCGTGACCTGGATTAGGACATAGGACCCCCCCCCCCCCCTTTTTACTCCGATATTCCCTCGGGACTTATGGTAAATCCAAGGGGGCGCAGCTAGAATTAAATCAATTCAGACAGCTTTCTACAGCCACTGAAGGCTTCTTTCAATTCCAAGTTGCCCCAGTTTCCTATGGCTGCTATTTGTATCCTGTAAGTAAAATGTACAATAACTGTACGGAAATGGAAAATTTATGCTAGTTTATTAACCTTCTGAGCACACTGGTACCTCTCGTGAAGAAATGCTTATAAAATAATAATTCTCTGACAAATTCTTATATTTTTTCTGTCGTTTATTTCCCTAATACAATTCCCTGTAGTGAAAATATGACTAATTCAACATCCCTTAATATGTATTCGATAAAAAGGACAAATTATATGTGGCACCCGCGCATTCAGTTTTTCATAGATAAATGTACTTAACATAATATCACGCCTGAATTCCCCTAAGGGTTAGGCAGAACAGTACAGTCAACAAAAGAGATAAGTATGCAGGGTCGTCGGATATAGTTGAAGTTTAGTAAAAAACCGAAGGATGTTTTCGAATGAAATTTAGTTTGATAAATGAACTGTTTGTTTTCTATTAATTAAATAAAATTTTATCCGAAAACATCAATCCGTTTCTCGAATCCGTTAATCGACGAAATGTTTACCAGTCAACAAAAGAGATAAGCTTTTGTTGACTGGTAAACATTTCGTCGATTACAAGTCCCACGTAACAGGGGGCGCCTGTTGCCACCAACCGGCCACGAATCCAGCCTCCGGGCTGCTACCGAGAAATTCCTGTTAGAAAAACACTATGCCCGAACTGGGAATGAAACCCATGACCTCATGCTCCTCAGTAGCGCTGGCGACCACTTGGCCAACGAGGCAGTTAGGTGAACAAACAACAATCACATCACTGTTTTTGAAACAGATAATCTTTGAAACGCGCCGTACCCAAGTGATGCCGACGACGGGGACCAGGACCTGCACACCCTGCGTAACACACTATCAATCTCAATCTGAATCATTTTGAAGGATATTGCTAATCCATTGCTTCATACGTTCGAAAAATGTGTCTGCTCAACAACGTAAATAACACAATGAATGTTGTTGAACTGTCAAAATGAAAGTCATTGCTACTGTTAGTGTGTAACGCAACCACCACGCAGGGCAGGCTAAAGCAAAATGTTGTTTAAAAGTGCCCATATTGCAGTAACTGGATTACTACTCCCTTTTAATAATAATCAACGATTTTTCTTATTTTCGGCAAAGACGCGGGCGAGTACAGCCTAGTTCTAATAAACAGTTATTACTCTGATAGCGAAAAGTCTAAAATTTATAGCAATAGGCTATTTCGCTGTTAGGTGATGTGGGTCAACTAGTGGTGCTTGCTCTGTCGATAGCGTGAAGTATCGAGAGTATATCACATTTAACAATGTATTGTTCAGGCTTATGGGACCCTGGTACTTGTTGCTGGAAATCAGTGTTTTTATAGGCTTAAGCTAAACATAAAGAAGAAGAAACAAAAGAAGTGGGGACCTGTTCTTGCTTTCACCAATTTTCCCAGTTTATTTAGTAACATATAGGACTTCAAATATTATTTAATTTGCGTAATAAACTTGTATGTGTATGAGAATTGAGGGCCCATTTTGAACGAAGACATACAAAGCAGGACAGTGTTTTGCTATAATATCTTGTTTTCACAAATGTTGTTTGGCATTAGCTTAGATTTTGGCATAAAGACTGTAGTGTCCATAGTTTATCAGGTACAGGTGGGCCCTCAATCCTCTATGTGAGAACTGAGGGCCCAACTTTACAGTCCATAACTCGCTTAACTTGACTTGACTTTCACAAAATCTGATTCCAACTTTCACGATTCTTTGGGAATGTTCACTAAATCAAAGAGTTTTAACAAAGTGAACCTCACACCACACGCACATAAATAGCTGAACATAGGCTTAGGTTATTTCAGAAGACTATTTGAATCGAGCTTACAGTTTTTAAAGACTCCCATTGGACTTATAACACAGTACGTCTAGGCGTTTAGGATGTACCAACTTTCGCCAGATACACATAACATACACATTAGATAATGTTCCCACTGTTAGGACACAGGCCTCGTCTCTGTGAGAGGAAGTGGGTGAAGTAATCCACCACGCGGGCCCAGTGCGGGTTGGCGGATGTCAAATGTCTTTGAATTTTTGGTTCTAGAACATGCCGGTTTCATCACGATGTTTTCCTTCACTGTTTCGAGAGCAGTGGTGATGGAATAATTACGTAGTTCTAGGCTCGAACCTACGATCTACAACCTGTAAATCACGGCCGTTGCCACTGGACCACCATTGCTCTCATTTCAATGATTAAAATCCATACGCTCGTCCTTTATCAAAGAAATCTCCACACTTTGCCAAGCCACACAATGCTTACCTAGTTAACATACAAACATCACTATTACTAATGTTCAGCCGATGTTCACCGCCGCTGAACATCGCTAAACACGTGGTGAACTAGAAACAGAAAGTAAAAACATAAGATTTACATAACTTCATCAGTTTAGTGAGCCACACCGCCACGCGCCACACCGCCACGCGCCTACCGTTCTGTAACGATTATAGTTTACTATTTATTGCTTGATTTCTAGATTGTATTTTATGTTAAATCGTTTAAGAAATCTAATCTAGCTGCTATTCATATAATATATCATACTAGCTGTTGATCGCGGCTTCGTCTGCGTGTATTTAGTATTTAATACGATTATCACGGAAGAGTATGCTTCGATCTTTGGTCACGTTGAAAGGATGAATGAAAGGCGAAAGGACTCCTCCCAGTGTCTCCTTGTAACGTAATGTACATACTCACAGTTATCTACATTCATTCCTCCAGGTCAGACAAGCATTCCGTCACCGTTAGGTGCTGATCTGGCTATTCCTCACGACACCAGGTCACGTTTAATCATCAAACTTTAACATAATACTATGACGATTTAGTAACATCCAAGGGCTGGAAATTTCGCCCACATTCATGATTAATTGTATTTTATTAATATATTTTATTATGACAGTTCTGACAACGACGTTTGTCAATACGTCGCCATGACAAGTTTGCTTATAAATTCAGCCTGTCACTTTTAGCTGAAAATATATTCAAACTATTGCAAATCAATACTGGCCATAATATTTCAAATTCATATTTATTTCTTCAAGTTGCTGTTCTGCGAGTTTACCTGTGGAATCGAAGCAACGCGGTGACGTTCCAGTTTTAGTTCAGTTCCAGTGGGAGTTCGTGTTGGAGTTCGATTTCGCCTGAAAAGTGAACCCTCAAAGTAGTGCTGGTACTCCGGAGTCACCTATCCAGGGTACTCTTGGCGTATTCCCCTCAAGACTCCGGAACCTGTCGTACCAGCGCTGCACCTCGTCCTCCGTCCTCCTGAAACTACTGGCCTGCTCTCAACCAGGGCCGTCTCTCCTGGCGGGCTGACCGCGTGCTGCCGTGCCTGCCCTACCGTGCGGCCCTGCTGCGACCCACTATTGTCGCGTGGGCCCCTGCCGTGCCTGACCGCGCGCTGCCGTGCCTGCTCTCCGCGCTGCCGTGCCTGCTCTCCGCGCTACCGTGCCTGCCCTACCGTGCGGCCGTGCTGCGACCTACTATTGTCGCGTGGGCCCCTACCGTGCCTGCGCTCCCGGGCTGCCGTGCCTGCTGTCACGTGTGGCCGTGCTGCGACCTACGCGTAGGCCCCTACGGGTATCTCCACGCCTGCCTGCTCCTGTCACCGCCACCTGCCTCGCGTCGCGTCTACCTCTTCAGCCTCCTCAACCCACCAATCACTCATCTTCATCCTTCCTCACCTACACACTACACACCACTGACCAAATCATCTCCATTTTTTATATAATCTTTTCTTTTATTAAATCTTTAATTAACTTCGGCCTCCCTTTCTTTAATTTAATCTTAGTTACTTGTCGCTACACGACATCCTCCCAGAGCGTCTCCTTCCAGGGCGTCTCCTCCCAGAGCGTCTCCTCCCAGAGCGTCTCCTCCCAGGGCGTCTCCTCCCAGGGCGTCTACTCCCAGGGCGTCTCCTCCCAGAGCGTCTCCTCCCAGAGCGTCTCCTCCCAGGGCGTCTCCTCCCAGCGTTTCGCCTTTATCCACCACTATATCGCCATATAGTGGCCTTGTTGGTGATGTGCTTCAGAACGGTCAGGTGCGTAGTACTCGCAACCGCCGTGCGTGTGTGACCAGGAGGCCAAGACCCGTAATCTGAAATGTTCAAACTCTAGTCGCAGTCTCAACTCGGCGACAAACAAATGTCAAAAACTTGTCAAAAATGTAGGAAAGTTAGAGGAACTTTTGAAAAATTAGAGGAGTTTTTGACAGATTGAGTCTGAGATCAGACTGAACGTTCAACGTTAAAATTACGAGAATTGCCCCTCAGATGTACGAACGTAAACGAGGCCAAAGGAGTATATTATCTAGGGATCGTAAGAAGTGGCGTTCTGTAGTTTCTGCCTACCCCCACGGGAAGAAGGCGACCCTATGTCTTTCACCAGGTCCCAAGTTACCTACGCATCTGCCAAATTACATTATGTTCTGTGGTTAGTGTTAATTTGATTAAATAGCAATTCCTCATAATTTGCTGACAAATAAAACAAACGTCGACGATGTCTCTTGTCTCTTCCTTTTTTGGTCCTAATGTTTTCCTTTAATCATTTTTGGTCCCTGAGTGCTTTTTTTAATGATAATGAACATGAGATTTCATTACGTCTCTCCTTATAATGATCATTCTATTTAAATTATAGGCTAAACTCATGTAACTCGACATTTCTCGCCTTTATGTACAAAATATATGTAATCGGAGTACCAGGCTCACATAATGACGTGAGAACCTCACACTTGACTTTACAATTTATTACGACTGTTGTTTCCTCTAGTTACAGCTACCTGCTAGCGCAGCTTACCTCTCTGACAAAATGGTAATGTAATCTAACAGCTACACAGGCTTACATTATAATATTACTTTAAAGCATTTTTTGCTGTAAAAATTTGCGCTTTTTTACATATTATAAGTCTAGCTCTGCCTTGCGGTTTCACTCGAATGGAGTTTACTACTGGAATCGTGTTTGTTTTCGGATAAAAAGTAAGTTATGTCACTGTCTCGCCCAAAAACTATCTCTATGCGAAAAATCAAGTCTATCTGATGCTCCGTTGCTGCGCTAAAAAAGGACAAATAAACGAACACTCTTCCGCGTTATAATATTCGGGTTCAGAAGCTCTGCTTACCCTCACAGCTTAGCGTGAAGATTACAAAACTATGTAATCCTAACATAACTCTAGATAAACTACCAGGCTCCCATAATATAATGTAACACCCTCATTCTTAACCCTAAACACTTTTGCCACATATCATTCAAAAGCCCTGCTTACCCCCATAGCTTAACGTGACGATTATCAAACGCATGTAATCCTCACATAACTCGAGATCAACTACCAGGCTCACATAATAATGTAACAACCTCACTCTTGACCTTACAAACTTTTTGCTACATTTTTTCTGCGTCTATTGTTGTACGTCAGTCGCGTGTGAATCCTGCGTAGTCGACACTTCGATGTAAATCAATCTGTTTTCTGCGATAAACAAATAAATAATAATGATTGTAACACAATCAAGGGCCTCCATTAATATAACTCTAGTTACCTGTGTTTTCGTTTTATTAATTTATAATCTGTGTGTCAAAGTGCTCTCTAAATTCAACATACCTTGCATGCAAAATCAAAAGTAATTTATTCATATTAGGCTGAGAATCAGCACTTTTCGAATGTCAAAATTAAATTATTTGCCGTATGTCAGCTACAGCAGCAGGCCTTCATGTTTGCCTAGTACTGCCAGTTCTTCGAGTCAAGTAGCCTATTGGAATCACCAGCTGGAATAAGCTATCTTCTGCTCCTTAGTCACCAGAAGGATGCCAAACCTCTTGCGTTGGTGCGCATATAATTGGCATGGGGAAACTAAAGGACCTAATTCCAGCAACGGATTTTGAAAGCAAGAAACTGTCTGTTTTGAAATGCTCACAACACCATGAGTGAAAAATTAATTTAAATAAACCACATCAAATAATTTAATAAATTCGTTCCGAATAAGGCACGCCTGTAAAAACAATTTAGTTGAAAACTATGACGAATTTCTGTTGATTACTTAATTATTATTTACGCATATTAATAAAGAAAAATATGCGTTTTATTTAGACCGACAGTATAAATAAAATTACAATTCCCGGTCTAGAGAAAATATGGAACAACTAGTTTTGAAAAAGTTCGTCTTTGAAGAGCGTTGTCTTTGTGCGCCTTAATAATGTCAGTAGGTGCTGGCAGCAGCGTCCTCCTGTATGCTGTTAACAACATACTGCTATCACCAACTGTCCAGCAAGGAGCTGGATTCTGACTTTCATACTGTTAAAATCATTTAACAGCGAAACACTGGAAAATAAGGAAGAAATAATATTGATTTACACTGTAGAGCCACGAGCCTGCAGACTCTTCAGGCTCGTGGTAGTCAGAAGCCCAAAAGTCTGACAACCAGTCTCAAGGGGTATCGTGCTACCCAGTCACTGGCTTGCGGACTTCAGTTGGGCAGTCGTGCCATGTAAAGTGCTGCATCCGGTTAGATTGGAAGCCGACCACAAGATAGTTGGGAAAAGGCAGGCAGATGATGGGGAGACCACTATAGTCTCTTCCTTTCATTTCTGCCTGACGCAGAAATGTTTCAGGAACAGGTTCTTAAAATAGTGATGTAAAATAAACAATTAATATAACTCGCTAGCCCGTGTGACTGACAGACGAAACACTACGTCTGGCGCGAATTATTATATTATGTAATACATATTTTTATTTGGTCGGGCGATAAATATGTCGGAGTGATGGACAGCAACATAGTTTTTATGTCTGGTTGTCCTTCGTCCAAGTCTTATTGTAGGAATCGGTCAAAGACTCCGACTATAAAAATTGTTTGGAGACCTTACGATAGCATATTATAACATCACGTTGTAAAAGACTAACCGTGGTGGCGGGGTTTTGTAAAAGAGTAACCATGGAGTTTCTTGCCGGCTCTTCTCCATAGAAAACGACCAATTGGAACCGTGCAGCTAGCTTCTGACGTTTCTTATGTGCCCATGTAGGTTTATGTGAAACATATTTATTTTTATTTTGAATTATGAAAGGGGTATAGGACACATATTTCTGTAGTTATGTTTCTGTAGTTGTGTTTGTGTGTGTGTAGTTGTGTTAAGTCCCATGTAATAGGGGTTGAGCCCATTGCAGGCACAAATCCGGGCTTCTACTACTGAGAATTTTCTGATGGAAAAATGCAAAACGCAAAAACATTTTGCCCGAACCGAGGATTGAATCCGGGATTCCCAGGGTTGTTTGACGTACGTGTGGATGCCAGTTTGTAGTGCCATTTACAAATTAAGTGCTTTGATTTGATAATTTGAATACTTTACCCCAAATTTTAAAGAGTCGATGATTTTTCAATTACAATTTAATAATGTTATTCAAACAATAATTGTTGGAAACCATGAGATATAAAGTTGAAACCTTCTCAATGCTGATGGATGTGTCACTAATTCTCTTTAGTGAGTGATTGCATAAGAATTTAACCTTAACAGGGTTTGTTTACACTTTCATCTGATACTCTTGGAACAGACAGTAAATACTGCACTCTTAGCGAACGGTTTTTCTGCGAGTGAAAAGTGTTTCCGGGATTTTCCGATATAAACAGTCCATGTACCTTTATCCTTTGTCTCCGGAATTATTTATGTATCAGAAATATTATTCCACAATGTAGTGCTGATCTGTAAACCCGTCGGACAGGTTCCCATTTCAATCGATTATGTTATATCTATCAGTGAAAGTAACACGCAGTAGACTAAAAATAAATAAACCTGTTACATATTATTGCTTTTATTGGCAGTTTAGCAAACTATTTTGATGGTCCATTACTATTTCGCGGGCAAAGTTGTGGTCAACGAAGCATAGAGCTTTGAAATCTCACCGTGAAAACTTGTCTGTCAGTGAAGTGAAGTGAGCTGTCATTCCACCTGATTCAAGGGATCGACACTATTGACAGCTCACTTCACCTAAGTTTTAATATGGCGGCTGCTATTTCTTTTGACTACAACTTTGCCCGCGGCGCGGCGCTTTGTTTTTTTATATTTTTTTGGGGAAAATGCCTGTCTTTCCGTAAGTACCACCCATGTTACCTGTCGCCTGCCAACATGTTTAGCTGTGAAAACGTAATAAATAAAAGAGATACAGACTCGAATTTGTATAAATAATGTACGTAAATAAGTGTCACTCAGTATCCACAAGAAGTTTGGTCCTTTTTTGGTCCTTGATGGCAAAAGAAATAGTCAGATATATGGATCAACATATTTAGATAATTACTAGCTGAGCCCCGTGGTTTCACCCGCATAAATTTCGATCCCGTGGGAATATCGGGATAAAAAGTTTCCTATATATTAATCCTGGTTATAAATCATTTGTGTGCCAAATTGCATCATAATCCGTTCAGTACCTACTTTTTGCGTGAAAGAGTAACAAACATCCATCCATCCATTCATACAAACTTTCACGTTTATAATATTATTAGTAGGATTAGTATATTTAAAATGAAATTCTCAGTGTATAAAGCAATCTCTAGGCTTGAAATCGTACGTGTTACTGCACAAAGGCTCATAGAAAAAATATCACTGATTATACCACCATAGAAAGCATTACAACATATACATTAAAATATTTCATCTTCATATTGAAGCCGCAAGCAAACAAAAGCAGCAAATTCAAAATAAGTACGTACATTCCATTCTCATTCAAATTTGGAACAGTTTGAACTAAACGCACACAGATAATACACTGGCACAGATTATAAAACTTAATAGCAGTCATTAGCAGTGGCGGTAGTGAGCTGCCACTTCATTGACAATATAGAAGACTTATTCATGCCATGCCACGAGGTCTATAATCGTCTATGAAAATCTTGTCATGGTTGAAATATTGAGTAAACATATTCGAATCCGATGTAACATTTCGGATACAGTTAAAAGTATTTCTACCGCCCGCCCTATAGTCACTTCTATTAAATTTCGAACGCCCGACTTTTTTATTAAATAAAATAAGCCGAAGCAGACAGCGACATATTTGTAACTTTTAGCACAAAGGCATTTTTTCCATTCCAAACGTTGATAGTATCTACTAACTTTGGAAGATGAGAACATGAATGTCCAGCATTGAAGTCTGAAAGACAAAACTGTTTGACCCTAAACATTTTTATCTACCTGCTGCCCTAAATCCAATGTATCAGTGTTCGGCACAGCGCCCCTTCTTCTTCTATACATCTATATCATTCGTCATCTCGGTAGTAACCACCTTTCTAGCCATATTATTTTCCACACAATCCATCCATCGTTTTGGTCTTCCCTTATACATGGCATCAATATCAACTCAGCTTCAGTAATCTGCTGGACAGGCCTTTCCCAGGCTGCGCCACAACACCCTGCCCTCCACCTCCATGCATCGCATATTCAGCCAATAATGTTCCCACTGCTGCGTCACACGCCTCCTTTCTGTGACACAAACGTTAGCCCCATGCGTGATGCTATTCCTAAAACCATTCTAAGCACCGTGCGCATTAGACCTTCTGCATTATATTCCATAGTGATATCTTTCAAAACCTGACGTAGTAACGAATGATGTTTCGTCTAAATTGCTCGTCAAGGTCACTGGCGCTGGTCGGTGATGTGAATGTACACGTAATAGTAATCATATCATACGTCATGTTAATGTTTGGTGCAGGAACTATGCCGCGATTTGTAGAGCGAACTAGATATTGCACAAACGCCTGTATTATCTGAAGGGGTAGGCAGAAGTGTGGGGGTAAGGACATGGTGGTGGGGCCCGTAAGTATGCCGGGCTGATACCACTGGGGAGTGCGGCGAATGTACAGGTGTCTCCCGGGCCCCGACTCATGGTAGTGGAAGGAACCGAGGGGTTTTAGTTGGTAGGAGTCTGACATAACCCTCCGTTCTCCCTAGAGGATCCATAAGGATTTCTTCACAGAAAAAATGCCAGTTATGCTAGGTTCCAAGTAATAGGGGGTGGTATGTGTGTTGCTACTAACCGGGAAAATATCCAGACTCCGGGCTGCTATTGCGAATATCCAGATCAGAAAACCCTTAACACTTAGTTGGATTTGAGGATCGAACTCAGGACTCTACACACAGTGGCCGAACTTACGATCACAATACCAGCGAGGTATACACGATAAGTTTCCACGAGCGCAACCGTCGTACAATTATAATTCTCATTTAATTTGTTATCAGAAATACTGGTTTCATACATTTTCAATTAACTCTGCGGCTCGAAGGAGCAGCGAGCCTATTGTATTATTTGTAGGCGAGAGGTCAGCGACTGCTCATTACGTATGCTCGCCTGGTGACCTTAATGTTTGAAACAAGGAGTTCGAGTACTTTCTGAATGGCCTGAATGAGCTTTCGGCTATGTCGGACAATGTTATGATTGTTAGATTCATTTGTGAACAGTGGAATAATCACCATCATCATTGGCAGCCCTGTTCCACTTACTGCCGAGTGTAGGCCTCCTATCTTTTGCGCCATGCTTCCCTGGTCTGTGCGAGTCCATGACTTTTTCGAGTGTCAATTAGTGAACTGGCGACGCCAAAATAAAAAAATGTTTAAGGAAAGTGTTAATAAGGGATAGGCATGGGACATGGTGGAGGCTGAGAGGAGGAGAAAATCCCGCGAATCGAGTTGAATGGCGTGCAATAGGAGAGGCCTATGTCCAGCAGTGGACTGCTATAGGCTGATGATGGTGGGACATGGGGCTAAAGATACAATTTCTAACGAGCAGCATTATTGTACTTTTGGAAAAATAAACACCTTCAAGCTGCGCTCGAGAATGAATCACGACGTATTTTGCAAAATAAGTGCGATGAAGATCAAATTCCTCAGTGGAATGTGTCGCTCTATCGCAGGAGCATCTGTCTGTTCCTTTACCTGTGAAGTTGTGGCAGCTTCTCATAGTTTCCTTAGAAGGCTAAAACAACTTCATCTTGAAAATGACAAAAGCTTTGGTTTACTTACACCAGCCTGGAAAATGAATTAGCCTATTAATATGTAATTGTGATTATAATGTAAAAGTGTATTTGTTGGTTTGTCTTTCTTTCTCGCAGCAACGGAAAGATCGACGTGATTTTTGCATAGAGATTGTTTATGGGCCGGAGAGAGACAGGCTTTTTATCCCGGAAACAATGTACGATTCCAGAGGGATAGACCACGTAAAAGCTAGTCTCCCATATACGGATATAGGATCACATGGTCCAAATACGTCTGTCCTGAATTTCAGACGTATAAAGCTGACCGTGAACTGTTAAAGATAGTGTTATATTGCAATTTGCAGGGCATTTCTTTCGCACCAATAAATAACCAGGCAATAAGAAGATAGTGTACATCTCCTAAGAACAAATCTCCCTACTCCCACTAGGAGTTCACAAACAGCTAAGACAATACGCGATCGCAATCAGCGCGATCTCTACCGACCTTACCGTCGCCAGTGCGCTCGACAGTCGACAATGAACTCGTGGGTCATCGACCTCGCTCACGGCCGACCGGTCCTCTCGCGGCGCTGCGCCCCTGGTAGGACATTGCACGTTATGTTGCATATTTTTATCACTTATCATGCGAAGCCTTTACAGGCGGGGATGATTTGAAAGAATCCTCCTTGGTGGACACTTCCTGGGTCCATTTAACTTTATTTAGGTCATCGATGCGCTGACGGTCAGGAATGACATTGGTGATTAGAACAAAACCCGCAAAACGCAGGGGTGAGAATTTCCTTTGTCTGCCTTGATAGATGATACTTAAGTTAGACGATTTTCTTGACTCTTTTTTAAATACAAAGCCCAAGTTTTATTGGAGACTTGGTGTTACCTGAAATTCTATGTAGTTTTATATTCCTTCTCGGTTTTTATCAGGATTTATTAGAGTTTTGACCGCTGCTGGGATCCTAGGGAACTTTCAAGGTTAAATTGGGGGACAGTAAAGCTTGATCTAGGACTTAATTTGACATCACTGGGCGAAGACCTTTGCATCCAGGGATTGCGCAAATGTTTTCACCATTTGTAGAGTGAACATTCAAATTGACAATTTCCGACGGCTTCTTAGGATGTCCCGTCTAAAATTTGCGGGGTCAGAGTTAACTTTGGCCCAAGATTATTTGCGCTAAATTTCCTGAAACGGATAATCTTTGTTGTGGTGAAGACCAAAAACATCGACACGACTCAAAATCACGAGCGAAACACTCACAATTATAACATTGTTGCCATGCTAACAATGTTTATTACATTCTGCAACAGTTGTATTATTATTAACGTAACTTTTTGAAGGCCTACCTCGTTGACTTACCGAAGTTTTGCCGAACCTTGTTGCTGACCGTATACAAAAGTGAGATGAAATGGCTCTTCATAATCAGCCTATAACGTTCCCACTGCTGGGACACAGGCCTCCTCTCTGTGAGAATGAGTGGGCTGGAATCCACCACGCGGGCCCAGTGCGGGTTGCTAGATGTCACGTGTCTTCGGATTTTTTATTCTAGGAATGCCGGTTTCCTCTAATCTCAAGTAAATCGTTGGTAACATTATAAGTACATATCACGTTAAATCATAGCTACAACTATTGTTATGTGTACATATATGACTCACAAATAGTGAAGGTCAGAAGGCAGTCGTGCAAACTACGAGTATGTAGTTAGTTTAATCAGCGACACCATCTCTGACCCAATGGCGCTTAGCACAATCACAGCCGCGATTACAATAGACTTACAATAAGTTGTGTACCACCCGCACTGTGCCCGCATGGTGGACTACGGCCCACTCCCTCTCACAGAGAGGAGGCCTGTGTCCCAGCAGTGGGAAGGTTATAGGCAGATTATGATTATGGTGAAGTTGTGCACCATACAATTAACGATCAACTTTTGTTCAGCAATATTTCTGTCCAAAAAATGATGATTTTATCCAGCAACGTTGCCCGCTGTTTGTGCAACTTTGCCAGACAAAGCTACAGAGCGTTTGCACACTGCCTCCGAACTAAATTCAAGAAATATCGGTCCGAAGTAGCCTTGGTATTCATTGCTGAATTAGGGGTTGCGCACTAGAACCGAATTCTGTGAATTCGAATTTAGACCAGTCAAAATTCGGATCAAATTCGGATGCAGTGTTCAAACGCTCTGAGTCTTTTGTCAGATTTAAAGGAGCCTCGAAACTCCCATTATTGCCCCTTGGCCTTTTCGATCGGGTAACAGAAACGTTTCCCAAAAAATGTGACAAAATCCCGGAAGTTCTATGCAAGGGTCATGTCAGTATACCCGGAAGGCTCGCCTGTCACATGGTGTGACAATAGCCAGGGGTCGGCGACCTGTGACACTGACAGTCACGGCTATGTGGAGCTAATGCAATCATTATTACTAGCCGCTCGTTCTAAATCAATGGGAATTGTTTAACATGTACCTAATGGTCTAAACAACACAAAATATCGAGCCAGTGTTATTGGGCGTTTCAAACAGGAATTTCTCCGCAGCAGCCCGGAGGCTGGCTTTGTGACAGGTTGGTGTCAATAGGCTCGCCCCCTATTACATGGCACTTAAACATTACGGGCGACATGTGTGCGTACGCCTCTGCCTAACCCTTTGGGGATTACAGGCGTGATGTTATGCTATGTTAGCTCAAAAAAGTGCACAAATGTTAAACTTCAGCGTAATTTTAGCGCCAAGTTCTGAGGTGCCATCTAAATGGTAATAACAAGATTAAGTTCAAGTAAAACGGCTCTAGATTATGTCTGTCAATCTGTAAGTTTAGTTCAAGTCAGATTTTAGTTTAACTTAGTCAAGTTTTAATTTATGTTAGTCGGTGTATCTCAAGTAGCAAGTTTATTAAACCATTTTGTTGATCGTAAATTCGCTCACTGACACAACGCACTGCCAAATTTTGTACAAGAATTCCTTATATTATGCAGGTATAACGAAAGTGAGCACTGTGGAAGGATTTTTAAAAAATCTTCGCCAAATGGGGGTTAAGGCGCGGTAAGAAGCAAATGTTTAGGTAATTGACGCATCGCGGCAACAAATGAGGTTCATAACAGCGATGCGTTTGGTGTTAGTTGAATCGAACGACCACCAAAATAAAAGCCACGTTGCAGTTTTAATTAAATTAAAAAATAAATGCACGGGTCAGTGGAATAATTTTTAGGTATTTCTTTACTTGATTGTAGTCACTTTATTTTGAGAATTTTGCGACGAAAAATATTGTTTGAGCTCTGTTTTACGATTTTTATTTATATGATACTAATTTTTATTTTTATTAAAATATTTTTGAATACCTACTCAAGTCTTTTTTTAAGATTTGACAATACACTCAATTTTTACCTGGCTTGTAATATGTACAACCAATACGCCAAACTATGCGTCAAAAAACAGAGCCATTTACGGTGTCTACCTTTGTGCAGCGCCTTAAAGGTTGTATGGAAGTTCTTCATTTGCCGATAGGAGATCCCACCGGGCGCCCTGCTTGTACCTGATGTGGTGACTATGTAGCGTCACGTGATGCTCACTTAAATAAAAATGCCCTCTTCAACACAAAGCTCTTCATTGTCTTATTGTTTACCCAGTCATCACAATCGTTGTGCCCGCGTGACTCACTGACAGCGACTGACACTTGTGTGCACAATCAACTTCGCCTTATTTGGATGCGCGACTCGTGCTTGACGATTTATTGTTATTTTTACCAACTATGGTAAATGAAGAAGAATTAATTTAACTGGATGTAACGAAAAATTCGTCCGCATCGCTATCGATAAGTAAAAGTGGCCAAAAGGCTGGCAACATTGCCATGTTGTATGGCAACATTGCCATGTTGTATGACAATGCTAATTTTATGGCAAAAAATAGGCTAGCCCTCTTGTCACGTGAAGACTCGACCAAGCGCTTGGCGATGCCTCGAAAGACTAAGTGGGCACTCGGACTACAGGGCCCTGGTGTTTCAACCCGAATAGAATATTATTTTATAGATATTGTATCGAGACCCTCCATCGAACCGAATTGTAAATCATAGCAAGCGTAAAGTTGATAAGTTAAGACCATAGAAATGTAAAAAAACTATATCTATCTTCTATCCTATATCTATGGTTGAGACAGATAGAGTCGGCCCAGAGTTTGACACCTTCAGCTTCGTTCCAGTATCATGGAGAACAGGACACGCTGGACACGATATTAAGTGTTTGTGGGCCAGCCCCATACTTATACTCCAGAACGGAGTGAGCAGATTTTCCTTGCTTCGGACAAACTTGGGTCCGAAGTCTATGTAAAGACCCCGGACCTTGTCAATGATTGGTAAATGTAATCGCTATCGCAAAGCGTCTGTGAGCCGACCCGAACAAGCCTGGCTCATGTACTTCAAGTAAACAATCACACGAGTGCAGTGGCGTGCAAAAGAAAGTGGTCACGCTCCAATCGGGCGTGACCAGCAGTTCCTAGTTCCGGTGGAAAACTATCGACGTTTAATTATTGAGGAGTACCCTGAATTATTTATTATCTTTACGGGTTTACCCTAACAATGGATGCCAGCGCTACTGGTGACCATGAGGTCCGGGTTTCGACTTCCCGGTCGGGCAAATTGTTATTGGGCTTTCCATCTGAATTTCTCAGTAGCTTCCCGGAGTCTGGGCTGGTCCCCGGTCGAAGGCAGTAGGCTCACCCACTATTACATAGTACTTACCTAAACATGACTGGCGAGATGTGGATGTATATAGTTACATTACAGCCTACCTAACCAAACTACACTACTAAACTTTACGTATGGGAAATTTGTAAATTTGTCCGCAAATATCCCGAACTATACACCAAAAGAGAAGACATACAAAATAGATTTACCCTAAGACACAAGAATAGACTTAACATTCCAACATCACGACTTAAGATGCATTCAACAAGTATCTACATATGTAATGTCAATTAAAATATATAATAAACTACCGGAACAAATTAAGAATATAAATAAATATGCTGTTTTTAGTAATAAGTTGAAGCAGCTTCTAATAAATAAAAGCTACTATGATATAAATGAATATATGAATTAAACCATGAAGTCTCTAGTGTTCCATTACAGTCGGTTTTCTCGAACACAATTTGACGTTCTGGTGCTCGCTCAGGTGCTATCAGTTCCCAGACAATTAATGTTAACGTGGTGGGTGACCTAACAACGTGGTGGGTGACCACAACAACCTTACCTTTGTTCGACCTTCGTCTTCTTCTTACTGCCAGTTACAAGAAGGTTCACATGAGCCTTTTACAAGTTCTAACAAAATATATATCATTAGTTCACAATAACTTTACTATTTTCTAGAAGATCAAGCTAAAGACTAGTGATTTTGCGGAGTCTAGATCTGTGCCCGGTTTCTAGCAATAGTTTTGCCCCCATCACATGGGACTTAACCCTAACTGAGAACAGTGTTGGCCCAGTGGTAACGGCCCAGACTTACGAGTTGTTGGTTGAAGGTTCGAACCCTGCGAGGCGCTTTACATTGTGTAATATATTTCTTCACCACTGCTCTCAAAACGGTGAAGGAAAACATCATGAGGAAACCAGCATGTCCTAGAACTAAAACTTCTTAGTCTACGGCTGGTAGATTACGGCTCACTCCCTCTCACAGAGAGGAGGCCTGTCACCCAGCAGTGGGAACGTTATAGGATTATTATGTAACCGTAACTGGTGAAATGTGTGAAACTATACACCAAGCACCTCTACAGCCTGCCTCTCCTTGCCTACTTCTACAAGCGTGACGCTACAATGATGTTCATATATGCCAGAGACCAGTAACTGGCAGACACATAACGGATGGTTACGTCTGTAGGTCTTGTAACCAGAGCAATGGAGCGTGCATTGTCTGTCACGCGCGGCGCGGGCGCACCTTCTGCGTTATGTCACTGGCTTATACTGTAGCACATTAGTACTTAATACTAGTTGTACTTACTTTGTATCTTCAATTCTTTCTTTTACGTATGTGCTAAGGACGGCCACTGTGTGGCATTAGTCGGTAGGAGAGAAGTTCAGGGGTATTGTGAAGTATTTTTGCCATTATGATTCCAGACCTTAAAAGGGATGATGCTATCTTTATGTAAGCACGTGTTTCTGTGACAAATAAACCTATTTTTCTTTTCTTTCTATCGGTCATGTAGGTCCATCTCTCTCACGCTAGAACCATGATGGCAATAAAACGTCATAATACGGCACCAGGGGCGATCTGGTAAAGCGTACAGTCATAAGATAAAAGATTCTCTTTGATCCCTTCCGTCATCCCTAAAAGGAAGGTATTCTTGAGTTTTTTCTCAAGACTGGATATTATTATAGGCAATATTTATATTTATTTGATCTAGTTTAGGCAGTGTAAGGAGTAGGAAACATCTAGGTAGTACTGTTTAGGCAACGAGAAATATTTTTGTAGTAAGTTCTGTCCTGAACTCCTGAAGGGTACCAAATCATCGCTAAGTATACACGACGACATAGCAAGCTGTACATTTTCAGTTTTAGCTGACCTTGCATTGTATAAGCAATGAGAAGTCAGCTTTTACAGGAAATGTGGTCGTGCGTACGTCAGCCATTTATAATTTAGGTAATATCTCAAGATTTTCCACAACAATATTTACCGCAGTCATTCTACTTGACCACTATCTTTCACTTTGCTCGCAAGTCTTACAACAGCTCCGTTCAAACATAATTCGCTTGTTTTCTAACTTATAAGAGCGAAGTTAACTGGTTCTCCGTTAAAATTAACAGTGTTACGGTTACCCGGAGATGGGTAGTACCGGCCGGGTGGAACCGGGCAGTATCTACCCGGGTAATTGTAAAAGGGTTATTTAATAGTCGAGATACATCGCGAAGTTTGATGGCGGGTATCGGGCTAATAGTTTAGTAATAGATTTTTGAGACATGCTTCTAGTAGTTAGTAGAGGGCGAGTTTAAGGTAATAGAATAGGAGGATAAGTGTAAGGGTCTGAAATCACTGTCTCGGTTTTTTTAGGGTTCCGTAGTTCACGTCCCGGAACCCTTATAGTTTCATCATGTCCGTCCATCCGTCCGTTCGTCCGTCCGTCCGTCCGTCCGTCCTCGGCTTACCTTCCAAACCAAACGGTTAGTAAAATAAAATAAAATAATTTTAATTCGAGTATCACTGACTCTGTTAGTGCTAGAAACATGAAACTTTGCATGGATATGTGTATTTACCACGTTTACAAAGTGCTAAAATAAAATCACGAATAATATTTTATTTTGGGGTACCTCCCCTACACGTCAAGTGGGGATGATTTTTTTCTCGCGTGTTCATCATTAGATAGGTCTTTTAAAAACATTGAGACATTGCTAAGACGATTTTTTGATTTAGGTATCCGTTTGCGAGATATTCAACTTTAAAGCGCATTTTTTTTTTGTTAAAATAGGTCGTCCCCTCCCTCTAAAAGCTAAACGGCTGGCTCGAAAAATCTGAAAAAAATTCATGATAGTAGTCCATGTGATGAACTTTAAAGGAAAACTATAACGGCTTAGATAACTTTGTTAGTTCAGGAGTTATAGAGGTTTAACTTGTAAAGTGCCATTATGGGTGACTACGGAACCCTATTCTATGCGTGGCCTGACACACTTGGCCGGGTTTTTCTACCTTTATTGTCACACTGGTGCGCAAAGGTCTTCCCCGCAGCTTTCTTCTCTTCCTCGTGTGTTGGTCAATATCCTATTTAAACGCTTCTAAGTCACCACGCACTTCCCCGATCTCCGTCGGCGAAGACGCCCGTCTGCTGGTTCTTTTTCTGTAAAAAAAGTGAAATTTATTAATTTCAGACTAAAAAATATTCGTTTGAAACAACAATTGTCTTATGAAAATGAAAATAGTAATTTACAAGTAGAACACACAGCAGCTAGTTCATCATCACCATCAGCCGCAGACCCACTGCACCCACTGCTGGGCATGCCCTCTGTTGTCATGTGCCACTCCCCACGCTCCTGTGCCAGCCTCGTCCAGGTTTTGCCCGCGATGGCAACAATGTCGCCTGCCCATCTCGCCGCCGGACGACCGACATCTCGTCTTCCAGTCACAGCCTATATGTGGGTAATTGATTTTATAACCACAAGTGTTGTACTATTTATCGGATATAAATCCGAAATCCTGTTGCGTACAACTTTAACTAATATTTCCGTCGAAGGAATCGTAATTCAAGACCAATGCATAAATTTACGGATTCGCAACAGAATGCATTCTATCGATATATTCCACGCTCCGTCGTAGAAAATGTCTAACGCGACTGGTGGCGTCACCTGCGGCCGTGGTTGGAATTAAAATGTGCTAGTCTCAGTTGACAGCAAGTTTGATATTTTTCGCGTTCCTAGCTTGTTTAACATAGTGTGCTGTGATGGAATTAAACACTAACACACGTGGTCTGTTCCAAAAGTATCTGCTGAAAGTGTAAACAAAGCCTGTTTAGATTAAATTCATGCGCAATTACTCACTAAAGAGAATTAGTAACACATTCACCTGTGTTTGAGAAGATGTCAATTAAATACGTTATGACTTTTTCCAGCAATTATTGTTTTTTTTTTTGTTTAGTCTATACAGCATTCTTTAATAATCAATTAGTAAGTGGCACCACAAATTGGCATCCACAGGTACATTCGTTTACAATTTTTGATCCATTTGTTTACATTTTCATCACATACTTTTGGAACAGACTATAAATTATTTGGGGAAAAGTTTCCCCAAACTATTCCATTTCTGTATTTTGGTCTATGTGCTCCTGAAATTAATTGTCAATAAAAAATGCATCCAATCGCAGACTATCTCGTAAGTAAGTGTCGTAGAGGCAATCCAACATGGCGGCGGATTAAAAGCACTCTAAGGTCAGTAGCGAGCGCGCCGCCGCCGAGTCAGCAGGGCGTGCGTGACACGTTCGCTAATCAGAAGATTAATAACGTACCAGCTACCAATTAACAAGGAATGGCAGTGGTGGGAAGTAGTTTATTAAAAGTCAGTGCGAGTCTTGTCGGGTGCCGAAGATTCCATGCTGGGGTCGTTTTTGCTGAACTTTTATTTGTAACAATGCTAAAGTGTTTAGCGATTTTGGAAGATATTTAGATAGAAGTTTAACTTCCCTGGGTTCAATTCCCGGGATCAATGTTATTGGGTGTTTCCGTGTGGAATTTCTTAGTATCAGCCCAGAGTGAATTTGTGCCCAGTTGATGACAGTTGGCTCTCCCCCCGATTACATAACTGGCGACATGTGGGTGTACTATAGGTACCCCCCTGCCTACCCATCGGGGTTACAGGCGTGATGTTAAGTTAGCCTTTTTTTAAACAAACTTAAAATTGTTACGAAATTCAGCACGTTAGGCTAGACCTCCCCCCCCCTCCCCCTCTAGAGTAGACATTTTTCGTCGGTTATCAAAAAAATCTGCTGTTTCATAGAAAAGTGCAATACCCACGCGTTCAAATGTATGGAACAGCATTTTTTTTTATATATCCGGCGAAATACTTAAACGCAGGGGGTTCAGAATAATGTAAGTACTGAATCCATGGTTATGTAGGTACAGTTTGCGCGTCGAAGTCCCTTCCACCATGTAATAAAAAAAATAGACTACGTTTACGGTGTTTCTAAAACATTGCCCTGTGACAGACATCGCTGGTTCAGTTCAGACACATTTTTGGCACGAAACCCAGTAAAGAATAAAGATGTCTTGTAGCGGTAAAAGTTTACCGCGCAATTGGCATAGGTGCAATTTCCCAACATCAATCGTTGGGCAATTGCCCGCCAGACACAACACCCGTCTGGTTGGAGGATCCTCCCTTTTCTATGGAGGATGAGTGAACTTTACATCCTGTTCCTCATACCTCTAAAGTCTCGCCCAACTCTATGTTTACGTACTACAGCGAATTGTTTTGAATGCCCCAAGTATCCGAACTTTAAAATATTATGAGCGCCAGGAAAACTATTATAGTTCCGATAGGAAAACATTCGTTTTGTTTTTATTTTACTGTGTATCAGAACCAGACACATCTTGGTGTTGTGCGTTGTTTAGATTCGTATCTCTTTTGTTTATGAAACCTGATTACGAAACTGTTCAACATTGGTGGCACAATCGTTGTGAGATCCTCGTATTTTGTCCGCTGGTTACTCATTTACAAATTACAATAACGAAATACTATTGCATGATCAGCCGACAATGTTCCCACTGCTGCCACGCTGGGACACAGGCTTCCTCTCCGTGAGAGGGACTGGGCCGTAACCCACCACGCGGGCTCATTGCGGGTTTGTAGATGTTACGTGTGTTCGAAGTTTTGGCTCTAGGACATGCCGGTTTCCTTACGATGTTTTCCTTCACCGTTTTGAGAGCAGTGGTGATGAAGTAATTTAGACAAAGTAAAGCGCCTGTAGGGGTTCGAACCTACGACCTACAATTCGTAAGCCGCGGCCGGTACCACTCTGGGCCACCACTGCTGTAATATACAAATTATAACTATAACTACACGATTGTATTCGGTCAGCCTGTGACGATAGTTGTATGTGTTTTTCAAAATAAAATTAAAAAGTAAAATAATTTATTTATCGTATCGATATAACATTCAGATAGATAAAATTATTTTGTGGGTATAAACTCATTTCTAAAATATATTTCTCATCAAGTCAACCTATGTTGTCCCACTACTGGGCAGAGGACTACCCGATGAGTTTACAATTTTATTTATGCTGTGCGTTCTCCATTAATTGTTAAGGATATATCTACAGTATCTTGACTTAATCGTATCGGCCAATGAACTGATGGCCGAAACCCTCATTCAACACCTCTCGAGGCTCTCGTTAGGCGGTTGGATCAAGGGCCTGATTCAGTACGCATAAAATAAAATACTGTAGAAAAATCCCCGACTAAGTGCGGATATTTCGGATAAATATCCGAATTTATCCCGACCCCAGCCCACATATGTGCGCCTTGTTCCTTGTGTTCTTCCCAAATTAATTGACCTGTAACCCTGACGCGTCGGGTATAAATTACAGGGTGCTGGGTGAGTTGACCTCGAGGTCTTTTAATCAGACACCCTTTGGGGGTAAATGAAGTTAGGGATGAATACCAAGTACTGTAACGTTCATGTACTGTTTAGAGGTACATTATGTGATTACATCTAAGGCTTACCTATTTCATTCGAGGTCAAGGGTCAGTTTGTGCCGGTCACATTATTTTATGTATTTATCCCGCTTATAGGTAATCCCCGAAAGGGTTACAAAGAGTGTACCTACCTGTACCAGCCTGTAACAGCCACATTCCGCCAGTTATGTTTAAGTCCCTCCCGTGTAATATTTTATGTATTTTACATTAAACTTACGAGTACTTCCATATTCGAGACTCTTTTGACCGACCACTCAACTCAAAAATATTTCTTTCTTACTCACAAGCAAAACAAGAAAAAGACATAAGATATTGACAGCTGTCAAAAGAAGTTGTAGTTCAACTAAATTTGACAGCTGTCATTTTCTTTTGTCTTTGTCTGGTTTTAAACACTGGTAAGAGAAAGGAATCATTTTGGTTTAGATTAGTATCGGAGCCCAATACAAAATGTGAAGGTTTGATATTTGTAACTCAATCACGCAAAAACGGCTGAACGGATTTGGATGCAATTTGGCACACAGATATTTTATAACTTGGATTAACACATAAGATACTCTTTATCCCTGTAAATGACATGGCTTAACTGTAATCAATGTATGCACACTGCTTTCATTTTCCTCTGGAGCCAATACTGAAGTCCCGCACAGAGGATGACCCACGCTTTTTTTTTTCCGGGTCATCAAATGACCCCTCCCGCTCTGGGTGGAGCGGAAGGGAGTGTCAGACTCTTACTGACTATAACCCACCCATGTTCCTTCCTTTGCCCTTTATGTTCCGGGGTAGGGAAGTCCCACGCTGAAGCTAGTATTTTATATTCCAGTATCTGTTGATTATAATTAATTTCGAGAAATTTGCTAAAGCAAAATTGGTAAGTAATGTCCTCAATTTTGCCAAAATTGCCGGTTTTCAGCAAGGTGTTTGAAAAAATGTTAAATCAAATGCTCAATCATTTTAATCGTAACAACATCCTACACGATCAACAGTATGGTTTCACCAACGGACGTTGTACAACTGACGCCGGTGTCACCTTATTAACACATCTTTAACGCATGGGAAGAGGCACAAGATGCAATAGGCATCTTTTGCGACCTATCCAAGGCATTTGGCTGCGTGAATTACGAAACACTGCTCTTGAATCTTTAGCATTACGGACTGGGTAAACTAGCTCTTAGCTTATTAAAATCGTATTTAAATGATAGATTTCAGCATGTTCAAATAAACGGTGTGTATTCATTGGATTTAAAAGTCAAAATGGGTGTACCGCAGGGCTCAATATTGAGGCCGTTCCTATTTTTAGTATATATGATTTACCTCGTTTACAAAAAACCCGACCAAAAATGGTGTTATTTGCTGATGACACATCACTGATTTTTAAAGTAGGCACACGTGCACAGGAGCTTGACGACGTAAATAACGCTAAGCTTATGGTCCATAATAGGTCTACTGTAAATATATAATTTGGCATTAAATGAGAAAAAAACTAAATGCATTAGATTCGCTTTACCGAATGTTAGAAGTAGTGAATGTCACGTTGTATTGAATAGGGAGATATGTACTTGAATTCGTCGAAAATACGGTTTTCTTTGGGATCACGCTTGACTCAAAACTGCAGTGGAGTCCTCACCTAACATCACATGGGCGGCTAAGTTCAGCCGCTTACGCTGCAGCTGTTTGGAAAATCCGTCAATTAACAGACGTGGATACCCCGAGACTGGTCTATTTTAGTTACTTCCATAGCATCATATCTTTCGGTATTTTGCTGTGGGGCCCGTCCCCAGATATTGATTCTATCTTCATTCTGCAAAAGAGGGCTGTCAGAGCCATCTACAATCTTAGCAGACGCGAATCTCTAAGAGAACTGTTTAAAAAAATTAACATCATGACGGTTCCTTGTAAAACATTATGTACGTTTAAAAAAATCTACATATTTTTATCTACATATTTTATAAATGACAGGCATAATTTTAACACTAAGAATAGGAACAAACTAGATCAACCGCGCTTCAGATTGTCTAAAGTAAAAACTTCTTTTATGGGTTACTGTGTAAAATGTTATAATAAAATACCACTCGATATTCTTCAAATAGATGAGAAGAAATTTAAAACATGCATTAAACGCACACTACGTAGACAAGTATATTATAAGTTGGATGAGTATATCGTAGATAAAAATGCTTGGCTTAATGCTGGTCCTGCTCCACGGCTCACTAATTGATCACAATTTCAATATTTAGAAGAGATGCTTCCCTTTATTTTAGTGTTTCTGACATTACGAATTTTATGTTTATTTTATTCAATCAAGATTTGATTCTTGAATACTTCAAATATTAAATACCTCTTCCGGATTGGTAGTAATTATGGTTTCATCTCTTAAATAAATTGCAAACTATAGTTTTGTATAATTTAGAAGCATTTTTTAAATTTTGTGACCTTTTGATGAAGACTTGAAAGAGCATGGAAGCAGTTAAGAATTATGTCATGCTCACTTAAATGTCTCACTGGTGGTGGCGCGTGTGTTGGATCATTCGGTTCCCTACAATATGGTTGAGCTGGGTAGTGCTGATCCACGCGTCATGTCGTTAACGGGCGCCGTCGGTTGAGACTGGTCATCTCTTAACTGCCAGGGCTTTCTGACTAACTGACCGACTATTTAATTTTGACAATTCAAAAGTGCCTGTAAATGGTTTAATTGAAATAAATGATTTGAGTTTGAGTTCAACAAAGTCTTAAGAACTACAAAATAGTACTAGGGCAACATAACACGTAAGTACAGACCCTCGCGACCCACTTCCACTTCTAGTACTCGTGGGTGAAAGCAGCCAGTCTAGACAGGTACACGCCACAATTACATGCCGTATGCCCGTGACCACGTACTGTACCAGGCCAGCAGAGCAAGGTCGGAAGTGGAAATGATGGAGTTTAAGATACATTAGAAACGCAGGCGTATTGATAGCTGATGACCGCCTCTTTGGGACCCAAGCATAACTGGCGAGACGTGGGTGCACTAGAGGTACACCTCTGCCTGACCCTTCGGAGAATACAGGCGTGGTGTTGTTATGTGTGCAAGCATGTTAGGTGTAGTGGTCGCAAGTGCCACTGCGTAAGGTCATGGGTTCGATCCCCCTAGTTGGGTAAGTGCTATTGGGTTCTGGTTAAATTCTGACGGGGTACGTATTGCAATATCTAAAATTAAAAGAACTAACGTAAAATAACCTACGTTCAAAATCCCTAAAATCCCCCCAAAATACCTAAATACCTAACGATTGTTTCACTTATATTCAAAATACCGCAAGCTTAAAATGTCAAATGGATTTACTGAAGTTCATAAATGTAAAACTTGAAATTCCTATGTACAAGGTTCCTTAAATTGGTTTACCTCACACCTGCATCTGTATTTATAAGGGTTCCACTTTAAATCTCACCATTTTTTCCAACAACCATCATTTGAATAATATTATTAAATTCTAATCGAAAAATCATCGACGAAAGCTGAGGTTATAAATTTTACCTCAATTTTCAAGTAAAAATCATCTTTAAGGTGAGGTCTTGCAATTCGATTTTCAGTTTTAAAGTATTCAATTAAGTAATCAAATCAAAGCATTTAATTTATAAATGGCATTGCAAATTGGCATCCATGGGTACGTTTTCTGATCCATTTGTTTACATTTTCATCACATACTTTTGGAACAGACCATAGTTACTGCCGCTTCGAAACTAGCTGCTGCAGTATCCATCGGATTTATAAGAATCACATATCACACGGCGAACGAGTCAAAATAGAAAATATCATTTCATTACGTCGACCAAATAGCCGATTCGAATCATAGAGCATATTTCAAAGTCCACTCCGACGTAAATGCCTTCCGTTTCCGGCTGTGTTCAAGGTTAACGATCTCTTTCTCATTATTATATTTTCAATCGTAATAGCTAGTCATATGTGTA
Organism: Apamea monoglypha; assembly: GCA_911387795.2. Taxonomy (NCBI): domain Eukaryota; kingdom Metazoa; phylum Arthropoda; class Insecta; order Lepidoptera; family Noctuidae; genus Apamea; species Apamea monoglypha. The sequence goes on along the minus strand of OU426944.1, from coordinate 9,447,529 downwards.
TGACGCCATGATTCGTAATAATGTCGGACTGTGATGTGCTACTACTCCATCTTGCAACTGAACAGACCCCTGTGCTTCTGGACGGTTTGTGGCGCCAGTTCTACTTTCCAGCTAAAGCACAAAGAAATGGTGAAGGGTGGACATTTTGGCGGACTGTCTCTCAATTTTTCATTCCACCTGCTCGCTAACGTCAAATTAAGTCATGCAAACCTAATCTAAAAAAGCAAGTCATTTAAGTTCTAGGCTCTAGCCGGGCATTAATATTGTACTGAATTTCATCAGCACCCGCTGGTACATAAGGTGTTTTCTTTGGAACGTCAACTGAGAAAATCGTATGGATATATTAACGAAAAAAAAAACTTTTTCCTAAGACCAAGGAGTTCTCACTTCATAGGTTTTAGTCGCCGTCGACAAACAAAATGGCCGCGTGCTGTGGCGCGTGTACCCCCGCGTTACAATATTGGATTTAGGCTGACGCTCCATTGACGATACTATAATTATGTATATTGTGTTTTTGATGAAAATGTGTGAATGAGTTTAGATTGAAATAATAATAAAAACTCGACAGGCAGTAGGTAGGTGTACAATTCAAAACAATGTAATGTTTCGCAGAGGCAAGTTTGCAGCCTTTTCTACGAATCAAGTTTCCTCTGTCGCAATAAGATACTTTTCTCTGAAAACTAAGAACATTGTTGCTGTTGCCGTGTTAACATTGCCCCTATTGCAGAACGACGTTTGAGTAGTAATAACATCACGCCTTGTATCCCCGAAGGGTTAGGCAGAGGTGTACAGATAGTACACCCACATTTCGCCCATGTAATAGGGGGCGAGCCTGTTGCCACCACACGGGTACAAACCCAGACTCCGAGTTGCTCCTGAGAAATTCCAAATAGAAAAACCCAATAATACTTTGCCCGACCTGGGAATCGAATCCAGGACCTTATGCTCAGCCGTAGCGCTTGCGACCACTAGACCAACGAGGCAATCAGATTAAGAAAATTATAGTTTATTAAAGGCTTGATTAAAAATTAGTATGAAATTTTATATTGAACATCACATCTTGAATATTATTTTAAAATTCATTTAAAAGTCTTTAAAAGTCAGATTAAGAAAATTATAGTTTATTAAAGGCTTGATTAAAAATTAGTATGAAATTTTATATTGAACATCACATCTTGAATATTATTTTAAAATTCATTTAAAAGTCTATCAAGTAGCAAGTAGTAAGTATTAGTTTGGTTACTGATTAACTCAACCCACATCACGACTAATCTATTTATAAAAACAAGCAAATCTATATTATTAGCAAAAATATCTGACGATCACTCACCGACGCCAGGCTCGGCTAAGGACAAGGTCAGGATCGATTTCACATCAAAATTATATTTTAAACAAAAAAAAAACAATCGATACTCGTATTTCTCCATTACTGCCACATGTTGGCAAATTTCCAGTGGTCCATCCAAGCCTACAAGTCTCCACAGTGTAAATAAAACTAGTATTTTAAACAATTTGACACGAGATGCGGAAGGGGGCGCGGTTCCGGGAACTTCCGGGAACACGACAGTCCTGGGAATCGCGGGAAATTGCTAAATATTTAATTCTGTTATCTACGTTTTCTTTTTTTCCTGCAGAAGTGGTTGAAACGATATTTATTTACTTTTCAATTAATAGATTCAGACTGCATTCTCAAGAAATATGTATTTTTAGCTATTTTATGTTGTGCTGAAGGTTTCCGTGTGGTCTCCGATAGATAATTTCTAACTTTTCGTAGACACTTGTAATATAAAGAACCTATAAACGAGGATGGCTAGCAGCGTCTTCCTGTCTGCTAATAACAACATACCGAGATCTGCCAAGCGTGGTGAGTTTGGCAACTGCTTTCATCCATTTACGGGAAGATAGATAGCAGTCATTTTGTTTTTGTATAATGTATAGTTCATTATTAGATACCAGCGGTGGCCCAGTGGTAACTGCCGCGACTTACAAGTAGGTTCGAACCCAGACAGGCGCTTTACGTTGTGTAAATTACTTCATCGCCACAGCGCTCAAAACGGTGAAGGAAAACATCGCGAGAAAATCGCATGTCCTAGAGAACCAAAAATTCGAATGCATGTGTCATCTAGCAACCCGCAATGGGCCCGCGTGGTGGATCACTGCCCACTCACACTGTGTCCCAACAGGCTGCTTATGCTATAGTTAATTAGTTGTTCAACATAGTAGGCACCTAGTTAAATAGTTAGTTGTATAACAATTTACTATTGTATAAATATAAAAATTACCTAGTCATAAAAAGATAAAGTAACTTTCTGTTAAATATTAATTCAACCAATTCAGACCAGACATAGTTTGGAATAGACAAGTCTAACCAAAGTCTACAAGCCCCTTCAAGTCTACAGCATTAACATTCAACATAACCCTCATTAGTGACATTTTTCTAAAAACGTTCCATCCCTACAGCCCGTAATCCCGTTTCCCGGGACTTTGCCCGAGTGCCGACGGAAGCGACTGTCCCGCGGAGTTCCGGGGCGAGGCCACCCGTAATGAGGTATAAGCGGTCGATACGGCGTTATAGTGGCTTGAGAGTTTAATATTTTTCTAGCCGCGTTAGTTGACTGTGACCTTAATCTGAAAGGTCTCGCAGTGAGCCTGTGCGGGAGATGCACTCTGGTGTCTTGATTCAATTTGTTATACAGTAGTTACTTGTGTGTTTGAAAAAATTAAGGACAATCTTCTAAGATTTTTTTCCTGTAGCTGCAATGGTTAAGATACCTGAGGGGCAAATCTCGTAATTTTAAGAACTTTCACAGTCTGATCTCAGTCTCAATCTGTCAAAAATACATCTAATTTCCCTACATTTTTGACATTGATTGTCGCCGAGATGAGATTGTGACTTGGATATGAACGTTTTTTAAATACGAGAGAATTGGCCTTCGACCGTTATAAAATGCATTTTTGCCGGGTCAGATTTTGATGCCACTTTGCACAAAGATAAAGATGAGGTATCCTTGCACAAGTATCACACCCCAATCGCTATTGGTCCATAGATCACTTTCACCCAGTCTCCTTTGAACGATTTTTCAATCGGAAATTCAACTAAGTATCCTGATTCTAATAGGATTTTGTTTTATATTTTTGCGACAAGCGCAAATACGTGAGATTAATGTTCAACTTTGATATAGCACCCGTGTCAAACAGGGGCGGCTCACTAGTACAATAATAAAACTATTTCTCGCCCTAAAATCAATTTGCCTGCCTTCCCAAATGTTAGGGTCAGCTACCAGTCTTACCGGATTCAGCTGAATTTCACATGGAGCGACTGCCTATCTCATATATCTCCACAACCCTGTTACTGGATAATACGATACCACGCTGTAGAACCGGTGGTCAGACTTTACGACTTAACGTGCTTTCCGAGGCACGAGCGAAGGGGTCTTAGTATGTAAAGATCACCTATCCACGGACTAACCGCGGCGAGCATAGCTTAACTTACGGAATAGATAATTCCGTAACACACTAACAGTAGGAATAGGTTTCATTTTGACAGTTCAACAACATTCATTGCGTTATTTACGTTGTTGAACAGACAAATTTTTCGAACATATGAAGTAATGGATTAGCAATGTCCTTCAAAATGATGCAAATTGTGATTGATAGTGTGTTACGCAAGTAGAGAGCTGATCGATCGACCCGTGCGGCTGTTATTATTTAGCCACGAGCCCCTCTCAGGGCCCCGGGGCAGGTACAATTTATAGAACTATTTCTCGTCCTAATACATAACAAGTTATCTTTCAAAAAGTACCTCTGTACACCTGCATATTACTGTAACATTTCCGCACAAAACACGGTGGTATGGGCAGGACATGCAAATATTTCGACTTTGTAGTGCAGGCTGTTGAGATCTCGCCATCCGTAATGAAGTGGGGATGTGCCGCGGCGGATATCCGCGCTTTCAAATATCCGCACTTGATCACAAAGCTTGTGGAGATTTTTATAGAAACGTATTGATTTGCAACGTCGTGGATATTGAAATATAGATTGTTATTGAATGACACCTGTAGTGAGCTGTCATTCCATCTGCCGGTCGATTCTGTAAAAATCTCACCGTGAAAACTCAAGTGAAGTGTGTACACTCTACAGTACCATGAAGGCATCATGTGGACTTTAAAAAGACCTTGACCCGTCAACATGTGGCGGTGTTTCCTGTTACAAATAGTCGCACACTCAATCGAAGAAGTACAGACGCCAGCACATCAAGCTACTACAATCTGTCAAATTTCTTTAACAGATTTTCAACTTTATCACTAAACCATTAAGGTTGAAGGTTGATTGGGAAAATTTTACAGTTTCGGGTAGCTTGACCTGCTGGCGTCTGTACAAGACTTCAATATTGACTTGTAAAACTGGTTTAGAAAGGCTTATTTATAGAAACAAACAAAATAATTCTGCGTGGCCTTTTCCCAACTATGCTGGGCTCGGATTCCAGTCTAACCGGATGCAGCTGAATACCAGTATTCTACATGTAGCGACTGCCTATTTGACCTCTACAACCCAGTTACTGGGTAGCGTGATACCCCTTGGTAAGACTGATGGTCACGACAGTCGTTGGACCCTTATCGACTGTCAAGATCTACGAATGACAGTCGGGACCAACGACTTACCGTACTTTCCGAGGCACGGAGAGTCTCAATATTTAATGGATGGTCACCCATCCACGAACTGACCGCGGCAAGGGTAGCATCCTTCGATCGATCCGTGCGGCTGTTATTATTTGTCTACGAGCCCCTCATATATATCATATATATTTATAGAAACAAACAAACATTTATCATGAGCGTCATGTAAAAAGAAACGCATGAACAACAATAAATCCACAAGTATAGTTAGTTTACTATGTGGAAAGTAAGAGCTATCGTAAAAATCATCGTAAAACTGTTCTACCTACAACTCTCACTACAGCTCTACTCACAAGTTAACAACGTTTATAGCTCACAGCGGCTCAACGAAATTGTAATTATAATAAAATTGAAAAATGGTCATGTTGAGAGGATGAATGGAAGGCGACTAACGAAAGGTACAAGGCAGGGGGGGGGGGGGCAGGGGGTCTACTATCTATGTAAGTACGACATCCGCGGCCGAAGTTACGGATGTTACCTACTCCGTATCACTTACGGACATAATGTATGATTAATTCGGAACCCTTGACAACACTATTTGTCAGTTGTCCGACCTCCCCTCGGAGATCGTATTGATGATGTTCTTCAGAATGGTCCGGTGCGTTAGAGCGCAGTACTCGCAACCGGCGTGTGTGTATGAACGTAAACGAATCAAAAGCAGTATGTAAGAATCGTAGCAGTTGGCGTTCTGTAGTTTCTGCCTACCCCCGTGGGAGAAAGGTGTGAGTGAATGTATGTATAATTGAATAACCAAAAAAATAAAATATCCGAAACTTGGAACTCAAAATATCCGCGGATATCCGAGTGGGAAATATCCGTGGTGCATCTCTAGCAGTCCTATTTTACAGTTGCTGAATTCGCAATTTATTTACTAGTAGCCTTTAGCGTGGATTTTATTTTCATTTTGCGAAAATAGCCGCCTCAGTGGCCATTTGACCTGGATAGGCTATAAAAGCGGTATTACGGCTACCTTTATATACGAGCCGCTTGTTCCGGAAGGAGGTGGGCAGAGGGACTGCTTGTGTACATACTGATGACGGTTCTCTTGTGATTAGGATCGAAATTATTGCTATGTGGATGATTTCTTTTTAATTTTAACAATGGCTTTCTGGGTAGAGATTTCAGTTCCCGTACCGAACAAATATGTTGATTATGGCAATTCGCCTTAAACTCTTTTCTGGACATGGATGTCTTAATAAACATGAAAAGAATGGTCAAGGATGCAAAATCATGGCACACAGAATTCGTGATCGCAGTAGATATATTGTTATTAGCAGGCAGGAGGACGTTGCTGGCGCTGCTGCTGACTTTAAAACCCAACTATTTATTCAAACCTCGCTCTTCATCTGTTTTTCATAATAGTTTTCCTGCCCTTATCCCAATTTATTTATGGTCGGCGCAACATGTCATTTCCTTCCATACTTCTCTATCAGTCGTCATCTCGGTAGTCACCCCCTTTCTAGCCATATCACCTTTCAAACAGTCCATCCATCGTTTCTTTGGTCTTCCCCTACTCGTACTCGTACAGCCCAAATTGATACCTTTAGCTGTCTTTAATGTCAGATAATCTTAGAGGTGTCTTTAACATTGCTGGAAAGCATTCATAATGGTAAATTGTGAAGCTATACCCAATCACATACAATTTCCATTTTCCAAACATTAACTTCAACAATTTGTGACTTTCTCTGCGAGAGATCACTCCTCTGTTGGTTGTTGGCGACCGCAGCAAATGTTTTTAATCATAAAAAACAATTGTGGTTCACTTTTAGTTTCTGTTAACCGATAGAGCGTGGAATTATATGGAAATGGAGTTGTTGGAACAGCGGTCGCAACCGCTACTGCATAGAGTCCTAGGTTCGATCTTTAGGCCAGGCAAAGTTCTCTACTGCTGAGCATAAGTACCCTAATTGCGTAACACGCTTTCAATCACTATCGGAAGGTTTTGAAGGATATTGCCAATCCATTGATTGCATCATAGGTTTGGAAATTCGTCTGCTAAACAACGTAATTAACGCAATGAATGTTGTCGAATTGTCAAAATGAAAGGCGTTGCAATTGATAATCTACGCAATTACCCCGCTGAGTTCGATCGTTCTGGCAGTATTTTAGAGTTATCTATTAGGAATTTCTTAGTACAAGTTGTTTTAATTTCACCAGGGTTGAGGACATCCGCGGGTATAATTTCACCAGGGTCGAGAACATCCGCGGGTATAATTTCACCAGGGTCGAGAACTTCCGCGGGTATAATTTCACCAGGGTCGAGAACTTCCGCGGGTATAATTTCACCAGGGTCGAGAACTTCCGCGGGTATAATTTCACCAGGGTCGAGAACTTCCGCGGGTATAATTTCAACAGGGTCGAGAACTTCCGCGGGTATAATTTCACCAGGGTCGAGAACTTCCGCGGGTATAATTTCACCAGGGTCGAGAACTTCCGCGGGTATAATTTCACCAGGGTCGAGAACTTCCGCGGGTATAATTTCACCAGGGTCGAGAACTTCCGCGGGTATAATTTCACCAGGGTCGAGAACTTCCGCGGGTATAATTTCACCAGGGTCGAGAACTTCCGCGGGTATAATTTCACCAGGGTCGAGAACTTCCACGGGTATAATTTCACCAGGGTCGAGAACTTCCGCGGGTATAATTTCACCAGGGTCGAGAACTTCCGCGGGTATAATTTCACCAGGGTCGAGAACTTCCGCGGGTATAATTTCACCAGGGTCGAGAACTTCCGCGGGTATAATTTCACCAGGGTCGAGAACTTCCGCGGATATAATTTCACCAGGGTCGAGAACTTCCGCGGGTATAATTTCACCAGGGTCGAGAACTTCCGCGGGTATAATTTCACCAGGGTCGAGAACTTCCGCGGGTATAATTTCACCAGGGTCGAGAACTTCCGCGGGTATAATTTCACCAGGGTCGAGAACTTCCGCGGGTATAATTTCACCAGGGTCGAGAACTTCCGCGGGTATAATTTCACCAGGGTCGAGAACTTCCGCGGGTATAATTTCACCAGGGTCGAGAACTTCCGCGGGTATAATTTCACCAGGGTCGAGAACTTCCGCGGGTATAATTTCACCAGGGTCGAGAACTTCCGCGGGTATAATTTCACCAGGGTCGAGAACTTCCGCGGGTATAATTTCACCAGGGTCGAGAACTTCCGCGGGTATAATTTCACCAGGGTCGAGAACTTCCGCGGGTATAATTTCAACAGGGTCGAGAACTTCCGCGGGTATAATTTCACCAGGGTCGAGAACTTCCGCGGGTATAATTTCACCAGGGTCGAGAACTTCCGCGGGTATAATTTCACCAGAGTCGAGGACATCCGAGTATATAATTGACGAAATGTGGATGTACTGAACACTTATATTATGGCTTACATACTAGCATTTTGACTTGATCTTCCGTCTCTCTCTTATTTAGAAATAGTCGAAGAGAAGAGCCCGTTAGAAAGAGATGTCGATATTTCAATTTCTGATATTAATGATTGTTTTTTGTTACAGGTAAGTTATCAAACTATTCATACACTACGGACAAACCACGGAGTATATACCTAGTCGTACGATGAAGCTGAATTAAAAAGTCATCGGTATGTAATATTTTATACAATTTCTCGATTCATTAAAATCTAATCACTGGTTACATGAAAGTTTTTAAAAGTGTTATAAAATAATGAACGGTGTGAAGTGTGAAATTAATAATTAATAGTTACTGGCACATCATTAATATTTGTTTTAGTGCGAGTAACAAAAGGGTTTTTTAATGAGCGTTGTATGGTACTCGTACTGTCTACCGATGAATACTGCAATGCCTCGCTGTCATTTTCTGTTTTGAGGACATCATCGTGGACATTTCACTGATAACGAAATTGCAACAATAGGTACTGTTGAATTGGAATATATGATATATGCGATGGATAATATTGGAAGATGTTGGATTGGAATATATGCGATGATAATAGATAATGCTCCCACTGTTGGGACACAGGCCTCCTCTCAGTGACAGGGAGTGGGGTATAATCTACGACGCGAGCCCAGTGCGTGTTGGAAAATGTCTTCGAATTTTTGGTTCTAAAACATTGTTTCCTCATCATGTTCACGTTTCACTATTTTAAGAGTAGTGGTGATGAAGTTATTTACACAAAGTAAAGTGCCTGCCTGTCTCTCTCGTTTAACCTAGGATAACTATGTACTTTTGTAAGTTTTCAAAAAGAAAAAAGTTTTATATGTGGTTTAGCATATGGACATGGCTGAGCAGTGGTGACCCGTTGATTACAGCCCCGACTTACGAGTTGTAGGTTTTAAATTCGAAGACATGTGCCGCACTGGGCTCTCGTGGAGGATTACGGCTCGCCCCCTCTCACAGACAGGAGGCCTGTGTCCCAACAGTGGGAGCGTTATAGGCTGACAATGTATTTAGTAGGTTTATAGTATGTGTGCCAAACTTCATCCAAATCCCTTCAGCCGTTAATGCGGGATGAAGTAACAAACGTCTTCACAACACGTTATGATATCGCAGTGGGATTAAAATGATATCCCGCTGAGTTCCCTTGCGCCAGCTGCAGCGCCATGTGATCTATATTTACACACGATTTGAAACAAGGTCTCTAGCAAATAGTATTACTAATCAACATTATAATCTGTTCAAAAAGTATCTGATGAAAATGTAGACAAATGGATCAGAGGACGTAGTACCCGCGGCGACATATCAAGTTTTAGCTGACATCGCATTGCATAAGCTTTTCGCACAATGAGAAGTCAGCTTATACTAGATACGCAGAGCTTGATATATAGTCGTGTATACCTGGTCCTCCTAATAATTGAGTGCTTTGATTTTATCACTTGAATACCTAATTTTGAATCACTTTTTCATTTGACAGTTGGGGTTAATTTTATAACTCATTTGTGTCTATGATTTTTCAATTTAAAAATAGTAATGTTACTAAAACAGCAATTGAAAAAGTGATGAGTTGAAAGCTTCTAAATACAGACGACTGTGTTACTAATTCCCTTTATTCAGTGACTGCGTAAGAATGTAACCTGAACAGGGTTTGTTTACAATTTCATCAGCTACTTTTGGAACAGAGCACATCTCGGACTCGGTTCAGTTCAACATCAAAGTGTAACAGACAACAATACGACATAAATCAAATCCGTATCCGTTACATGTGGACTGTGGTACTGACACCGTCGCCAGGACGTTACGAGGACATAACGTCACTCCGATAGGCACAGGTGTAGGGTCGGTTTAAGGCCCATGTTATAGGGCGAGCCTATTTTCATTAACCGGGCACAAATCTAAGGGCTGCTACTAAGAAAATAATACTGTGCTTGGGCTCGAGACAGCCGCACGGGTCGATCGCAGGTTAAGCTACACTTGCCGCGGTCGATTCGTGGATGGGTGACCATCTACATATTACGTATTGAGGATCCTCCGTGCCTCGGAAAGCACGTTCAGCAGTTGGTCCCGGCTGTCATTTGTAGATCTTTAACTGCCGTTACGGGTAGTAAAACACAAGAAAGTCTAACAACCAGTCAAGGGGTATCGTGTTACCCAGTAACTGGGTTGTGGAGGTCAGATAGTCAGTCGCTCCATGTAAAGTACTGGTATCCAGCTGCTCCCGGTTCGACTGAAAGCCGACCCTTACATAGTCGGGAAGAGGGTAGGCAGATTAATTGATTGATTATTTTTAAGGGACGTCCCTGTGTCCGAAAAGCAGTGTTGTTTATTTAAATTATGGCCGATACGAGACCAGAAGACGAACTGGCAATATCAGGACACTTTCCTTCATTGTTCAAATACGTCGGCTTAACAATGGACATTTACGAGACTAAACAAAGTAACGATGACATTTCTACAAACACAAAATCCATATGTTTTGAATACAGTTATTAGCAACCATTTAATCCGACCACCTGCTGTAATATCTCAGTGACAAACTCCCACTGCAAGACAGATGGACAGTTGAACGACGTTTTAGCAAATCCCGCACCCTCACCAAACAAACAAACAATCACTTCAAAAGTGACATATCAACAAAATACACTGCTTCCTAAGTTCGAAAACTTCGTGAACTCGACTGCAGGAAAAACGCAATGAATGTTGTTTGAAATGTCAAAACGAATTCTGTCGCCAGCGATGTAATCTCGTACATCTTGCCGCGGCCGTGAAATTAAGAAAAAAAGTCTTACAAAGATCTACTGAAACATCTATCATTTTGTCAGTGTGTGTGGCCGAGTGAGCGTGTGTGTGTGCGCATAGAGTAAGGAATTGTGTAGATGGGACGGTGTTTTGTTATGTCTATGCAAGAACAGAAATATTATGTTCGGTTATGTTTGTTTTGGCCATGACCTCTACCGTGGCTGTCTAAGTCTAAACATTCATTTGGAATGTATTTTTTTTTTTAATTATTAATTTCTTTCAATTTATAAATAGGTATGCTTCATGGACCGTTATAAGAAAATAATAATATAGTATTCAGGCAGTATCTAAGCGTATTTTATAGCTCAGCGGTGAATCTTTTGAGCCTGATAACCCCACATCATCAATCTAAAGGACGAGCTATTACTAATGGAATCCTATTAATTGCACATTGCATTGAGTTCGTACGTTCCAATATTCTCACAAAGGTTTCCAAGTTTTTATTTCTTGAGGATCACAATCACTGTGTGTTCACTTCACTTTTGTAACTCAATAACGCAAAAACGACTGAACGGATTTGGATGAAAATTGGACACACAGATAGTTTATAACCTGGATTATTCACAGGATATTCTAGACCCAATTCGGAAGTTCACGCAGACGAAGTCGCGAACAAAATCTAGTCGTATAAACCAAGGCAGGGACTGTCAAAAAGAAAAGAAAAAAAGCCACATTCATTGAAAAAAGGTGCAATAAATTGTTAAGATGATGAGTGTCCATAAATTACGAAGACCTAAGTTTATAATTAAAACCAGAAACGTACCATAAATGTAGGACCTACTCGCGGATCAACTACGTCATTTAAATACGCGATAGTTCAAAGAGGCGCTGGCACTGCTCCAATAAATTGCTACGAAGAAAATACACATTAATTACCGAGAAACTCACTTTAAATTAATAATATCCCGGAAATTCTCACACCCCTTCTCAGATAGAGGTACCAGGAATGCATAGCCTTAATGCAGTTTACTTACTCCTCATTAGAAGGCAGATGTTCTGTTGGAATCCCATTAGATTCTATTTAAATCGTGCCGCGTTCAATCCATCTTGATCCGATTATAAACACACGCCAAAACACAAATCACTTCTATATTATTTCATAATCTTAGCCAACACTGCGTAACTATACTCAATTTGGAATTCACCACTACTAATCGATTTTATATCTCTGTCTAACTTACACTGCATTCTGAAGTGTGATAAAGACGGCAAGCTTCAAAGATAGATTGACAGATCTATGTCTGTCTCTACCTTGCTTGTAAGAACGTGTAGAGTGCGAGTAGGATAGAGAACACGTGCGCCAGAGTTTAATAATAGCCGGTAAAGATCAATGATCTATAAAATTGATGTTGTTTTATGGTAGTGTTGTGACTGCGATGGTTGTCGGATAGGTACGAGTGTAATTACTTCCGCATTTATTCATATCGCGTGTGGCGCGTGAGGATTTGCATATTATTTGAAGTAATTACAATTTTTAAGTGTGGTTATAACATAAAAATGATTCTTAAGTGTAAGTAAACAACAAACAACATTTGAAACATGCATTTTGTAAAAAAAAAATATAATTTATTCGAAAAAAGCAGTTACAAAATAAATAGTAGAACACGACACCAAGACAAATTGAAATTACCCCAAATAAAATAAAGCTATTCAAAATAAATACGTACTGCATGGCAATTATTATATAAAACCATTTGCCAAATAATACTCAAGATTTACTTACCATTGCCGTGGTTCAAAAGGTCATTGTTTAGACTACTATTAGAAAAAAAATACTACAGCGTTCAAGAATATTTAGAAGATAAGTCGTTAATAATATAATAAAATAAAGATAGCCTTTATTCTACCGCATGCAACAATTACATGATTAATTATTACTACAAATTCAATCTTTTTAATTAACTATTATAGATCCATATTTTATTTTTAGAATTATTAATAGGCTAGTAATATACTCGCGCAGGACCGATCGTCGTGGAGATCCTTAGGGGAGGCCTATACCCAGCAGTGGGTGTCGTGCGGCTGATATGATGATGATGAGTAATATACTCGTAATCCTTGTTTATTTTATTTATTTTTATTTATATAGAAATATTTGCACGCCATATTATGGCAGGATATGCTGGAACCAATATTGTAACGACTATTGCACCATATTCTAACAAATAAACATTTTTGATTTTGATTTGATTTAAATAGTTTTATACGCTTTTAAGGACTTTTCATTATTGATGCAGCTGGCGAATTTGTTGCGCCACTTCTTCTTCCCAGCTAAAGCAGTAGGAAGTGGTGAAGGGCAGTTGTTTTGGGGGACTGTCTTAAAAAAATATAAAAAATGCTAATTCTCAGCCCAGCAAATGAATTTTTAATGTGACTTGTATACAAAATTTCGTATAGAAATTAATATTCAGCGTTTTGAGTTGTCAATTAGTAACAACCACGATGCGATCATGCAGATTGCAGGCGGATACAATACGCAAGGTCGAAGTTTTTATTGAACAAGAAAAAACTTCTTACTGAATTTGAATTTATAACCTGGAAAAGCCGCCGTGTGATGCCATTCTGTATTAACTGGTCAAACTCAATGCACTACTCTAACTCAAAGCATTTATTTCTATTAAAACATTTACAGACACTTTTGAATTGTTAATGAGTTGGTTAGTTAGTCTGAAGTTGAAGCTAGTTGATGATTTTCTTACTTCAGTAGGTTACTCTATCATGCAAAACAGCTGAATCGATTTCGATGCAATTTGGCTCATGGATACATCATGTCCTGGATAACATAAATAATCGTTTATTTTAGACTCGCTCGTTGGCGTAGTCGTCGCAAGCGCCACTGCTGGTTCTGGGTTCGATAACCAGGTCGGGCAAAGTGTTGTTGGGTTTTTCCATAAGGAATTTCTCAGTAAGCGCTCGGTGCCTGGTTCATGGCAATAGGCTCACCCCCTATCACATGGGTGACTCTTAAACATAACTTGGCGAAATGTGGGTGTACTATATGTACACTCTGCCTAAACTTTAGGGGAAAGCAGGCGTGATATGTTATTTTACACGAAACAATTTCCCTAGGCTGCGAATGAAGCCGCTGGCGACAGCTAGTCTCTTACATAAATCATTACGATACTGTCAAAATAGTTGCACTCCCTGTTATCTCTTCTATCTGGCACTCGGAAATCTTGGAGCGATCAGATTGTGATCTGACATGGAACACTTATTTTTAGATCCGACGATACATTAGCGAAAACGTAGCAAGTACTTACATACCAGACCAGATAAAAATCCTACAAATATTAAAAAAAAAATATGTCAACGCACTATATCCGAAAAATATCCGCGCTTCACCTCCCTAGTTTTCCATCAAGCGCGAAGACGGACGGATGTAGTCGGATATAAAACTCGTCTAGAACAAGCACTGAAATAGCCGCGATTTGGACGCAGACGTGCGCCATCAGCCGTCAGTCGTCACGTCACGTATCCGCGGACATTATCTCATAGTGCTCGGATATTTATGCGGAAACTTTTGTAAATACTTTACTAATGTCTGAAGATGGAATAGAATTTAAGTCCCACGTATGAAAGTCGCTGCAAAATATTAAATAAAAGCATTCTTAGTATTCGCTTTTTTTCGAGGGGCCCGTGGCTAAGTAATAACAGCCGCACAGGTCGATCGATCAAGTTAAGCTACGCTTGCCGCGGTTGGTCTGTGGATGGGCAACCAGTCCTGCCAATTCGGGGTATCACATTGTCCAGTAATTGGGTTGTGGAGGTCAGACAGGCAGTTGCTCCATGTAAAATACTTTTATTCAGCTGAATCCGGTTAGACTAGAAGCCGACCCCAACATAGTTGGGAAAAGGCAGGCAGATTTATTTTATTATTTTTGGAAAACTTACAGCTAATCAGACACAATAGTTACTAAGTTTATAACATGATGGTGGCCAATTACAAGTTTTCACACACAGAATAACCACTAACTATGTGCTAGGTAGCAGGCAGTGTTACTTTGGCATACTTCAGATTCGTGTATAATGCAAGGGCTATGTTATCTTGTCGAAAAAGTGATTGCAAAGAGCCTTCTTTAAATTGGGCACACTAGCGTTAAATAGATTTTATGTCAACTTCCTGGCAGGTTTCATTATACATACGGCTCGCCCTAATCATGTAGGAGTTTTGTCTGTAAGTTGTTCTTGTGTTGGTATGTGCAACAAACGAGGTTTACGCAAAAACGAAGGAGAATGAAGAACGAAAAAGATGATGAGTCTTCGCTTTTTTTAGTATGAAATGATTATTATATATATATTATATAATTATATTATTATATAATTATTATTATATTATTATATTATTATATTAATATATTCTTGTTCCTATTAGTTAGCAGTCGTTATTGGTAAACATTACTAATGGCAACTTTTAAAGAAAAACAAAGTGTGCGTCCGGAAATTCCTTACGCGACACTTGCACGCACACACTCGTACATAATAAAAAGAGACACAGAGAGAGAAGCATAACGCTTTATCGTTACGTGACGATTTCTACCAGTTTACTCCTACCGCAAGTCGCGATGAAGAGCTTCGTTCCAAAAAAAAATATTATTATCCTGTCTAAAGGCATGGCAACATAGCAGCGCTCTAATTCGCGCCAAAAGGATCGCGTACCGATGTGCTTCAGACAGGTATTGCCAACACACTACACAGGAACATACTAAATCTATTATTTTTCTTCAAGTGACTAGAAAGTAACATTAGGATACTTCATCATCATCATTAGCTTGCAACAGTCCACTGCTGGACATGGGCCCCTCCAATTGCACGCCACCTCGATTCTCGGCAACTCTCATCCAGCTGAGGGTACTTACCTACCTCATATTCCAAGAAAACTTTAAACGCAGGCAAAACCGTTGGTTTCCACTAGCTAAAGTCAGAAAAAGCTAGAAAATGCCTACTTTCAGACCTAGTACCTATTGTATTTGAAATAAAGGCTTCCACAGAGGCGCGGCGGAAGAGAAGCCGCGATCAATGGCTTCTACATCTCTATTGGTACTCAACGGCGCGCGGCGTCGGCTCTACATCTGTATTGATACTCAGACGCGAGTGGTAGAGCGATCTGAAGCCGCTTTGTTCGAAATGTAGGTCTGATAGAGCCAATATTTTAGTATAAAAAATAATAGAAATGCCTAAGAAAATGTTCCTATATTACTACACAACCATGTATTTTTCTGATGCCAAGCATCAGCGTCGTTTTGTTCCGATTTGAAGAGTATAGTGGTGCTAGTGTCATTCCACGCACATGACTTTACACGACACATTTCAACTTTGTCTCTGGGATGCCCTCTGGCTCTGTTATACATAACAGAGGGGCAATTTTCATAATTTTAAGAACGTTCACAGTCTGATCTCAGTCTGTCAAAAATACTTCTAATTTCCCTCCAATTTCGAAAAGTTCTTGACATTGATTGTCGCTGAGATGACTGCGACTTAATTTTGAACGTTTTTAATTACCGGAATTGGCCTTCTGGTGTCCAAAGCGGTGACCACTTAACATCAGGTGGGTCACAGGCTTGGTTTTCCTTCCAATAACAAACTCAAACCCCCAAACAAAACAAGGATTTTCTTTAGATCAGGTTTAAACCGCCGCGAGCCAGTTATTGAATTAAGAACCTAAATTTTATAGAAATGTAGTTCTTTATACAGAAATAACATCCTTGTTCGCTTAGTATTAAGTTATCATTTTACCTATTTACAGGCACTTTTGAATTATCCAAGAGTCGGTCAGAAAGTTGAAGTTACCCATTCCAAAACGTAGATCTCCATGGAGAAGAACGGGCAAAAAACTCCAAGGACACTCATAATAACATACATACATAATATGAATTTCTCAGTATCAGTCCTGTAGCCCGGTTGATGGCAACAAGCTCGCCCCCTATCACATGGGACTTCAACATAACGGGCGACATGTGGCTCCGGGAGGTACAGGCTTCATGTTTTGTAAGAAAAACAAAGTGTAAATAAGATTTTAATCGGTTTACCAATGAAAACACGTAAACTACGTCGTTTGACCTATTTCAAAGACTGTTATTTGCTAGGAAAGAAAGTTATGCTACGTGAGTCAGAGTCGACAGTTCGGTTAAGAGTAACATTCATAGATTAATTATCCCATCTACAGGGGTCGGCTTCCGGGCTAACTGGATGCAGCTGAATACATGATGATACATGACGATCGTTGAATACCAGTATTTTACATGGAGCGACTGCTTATCTGACCTCCACGACTCTGTTAGTGGGTTACACGATAATTCTTGGTAAAACAGCGGGGTAATTGCGTAACACACTAACAGTAGCAACGGGTTCCAATTTGACAGTTCAACAACATTCATTACGTTTTTTATGTTGAAGAGCAGACAAATTGTTCGAACTTAGGAAGCAATGGATTAGACTGAGATTGTGGTTGAAAATGTGTTACGCAATTAGGGTGCAGGTTGTTAGACTTTCGGGCTTCTTACAATAACTGTCGGTAAGACATAGGACCCGTGCATACAAATTCCTAACAGGCGCACTCAGAGATGCTAACTAACGTTAATGAACCGCTCACTTGGCATGCAAAACTGAGTTTGACATATTTCTATCACGGTTTGTGATTAGTTTATCTACTAAGATAAGATAACCTAAATACATACTTCTTTAATATTTACTATCTCATTACTCATTGTAAAGGCGTTTGTTTGTGAAGACGTTTACATGTTAGTGGGAATGTGAGGTAACAATGTTAGAATGGGGGGGAATGATAGACGTAGGGGGGGAATGATAGACGTAGGGGGGGAATGATAGACGTAGGGGTTATATGATAAATTATTTTATTTCTGAAAGTAGGTTTGTAGCAAGACTTTTACACGTCGGTCAGATTTTAAAACTAGATGAGGTCGGCATTTCTTATGCAACTACTAAGTTGAAAGACCGGAACAAACTCAGTGGTCACAGTCTATAGTCCTTGAAGACCATGTAGACTGATGTCCTCTTTTGAGGAAAGAACCACACAGATTGAGTGGACTTGTCCAGTCAGGGCATGCATTTGTCAGTAATCGTGCCGCTCAACTCGGTAATCTTTAGAACTACTCATCTGATTCCGAAAATTCTTTCACTAATGGGAAGCTAAAGTATTGCCGAGTGTCACAGGGTAGTCATAGGATATAGGATAGGATATATTTTATCATAAAACAAGAAACAGAGCGCGAGCAGAAGCCAGTATATTTTTAGCATGGAAGTATGGATTGCGCTAGTTACAATAAGAACATCCAACTACTATTGATACTCAAGACGTCTGTGCTACTCCGGCTAGAGTGGGTGCATTGTGGCGCTTTGTTCGAGCGCCACTCCGCCTAAGTGGCAACACGCTACACACCGCCTTATACTTCTGACACCCTGGTACGCCTAGTTTTTATAAAGGTTACCAAAACTAGGCTCGTGAGACATAAGATATTACAGCTTGTTTCTGGGACTACCGAAGCCTCTGGTATACGTCCAGTGACCACTGACCATCAGGTAACCTATCAGCTTTGCTATCCAGGGTTTCGAGGAGGGTTCGAGTCCCGGATCGGGTCATGTATAGGACTTTTTGGTAAGGATTTTTTTTAGTAGCAGTCCAGACTCTGCAGTTTCGCCTGTTCTGTTAATGGTAACATGTTCGCTTCTATTTCCTACATGGTATTAAAACATAACCGACAATCACTGCGGATACTCCATACATCCCGAATTTCTACACCTTCGATGAATAGTCACGGTCGATATTGTCAGTTAAATAAACACCAACAACATAACATACGACTTGCAGAGGGATACCGATTGTAGTTTTCATACGAAAATCAACTCTTCAGATTGTTATTTTTGTTATTTTACCCGAAATCTACGCGACTGAAGTAGCATTCAGAAGCTAGTCTACAGTTCACATTTCATCTAAGTATAGTCCAAAAAGCTGGGCAGTAGCAGCGGCCTATTACAGTTGATCTCAGTAATGTGATCGTATGAGCAAGTTATCTGTGCGGTATATCGGTAGACGCCCGTCACACACCGGATTCATGTCAAAATAGCATAGGGCTGGCAAACAGGGGAATACATTTAATATAGTCAATTTTTAATACTGCTGGCTATCATTCGTAGATCTTTCACAGTCGTTACAGGTAGCCAGAAGCCTGAAAGTCTGACAACCACTCTTGCCAAGGAGTATCATGTTAGTCACCCAAGAACTGGGTTGCGGAAGTCAGATAGGCAGTCGCTTCGTGTAAAACACTGGTACTCAGCTATAACTGGTTAGACTGGAAGCCAACGAGAAAAGGCTAGGCAGATGATGATGACTGGGATTCAAAGACTGCCTCATTGTTGTAGTGGCCGCCAGCACGTGCTGAGCGAGAGGCGCTGTGCTCTGCGCTTATTCACTAGTAGCAGCCCGAAGTGTAGATATTTTGGTTAAGGCTTGCTCCCGAATACATGGAAATTGAATTTATAACATTTCAGGTGAATTTTTGTGGGTGCAACGAGCGTGGGTGTATGAGGTGGTGTGTGGGTGTACCGTTTTGGGAACACAGACTGACATGATTGAATTGCAATTCATTTTTCTCGTAATTTTAAAGCCCCTTTTACCCTTTCGGAGAATTTTGGCGTGATATTGTTCGATTTTGGTTCAGCTCTTTGAAACGAGGATTATGATTTTTGTAAATGGAAATTTCGATACACAATTTTCAACATAGTCTGCGTTGTGCGACCTCACGTTAAAATTTCGTATATTGCCTGAGTCGACTTTAAATTAAAATACTAAATGTGGTATTTTAATTTAAAGTCGACTCAGTAATGACTGCAACAAGCAACAAAAATAAGTATGAAAGTTTAATTAATAATTAAATTCTCGCTGACGATATGCTAAGCTTGTCTTATTTAAATCTTCATCATACAATCCAGAACGGCCGGGCACAGCTCTTCACAAACATTCGATACGTTTCCATACCGAATCCAACATCAATCCATGTTATCGAAGTAGTCTGTTATACGCTGTTCACGAATCCGAAACCCAACATTTCTTGAGTCTAAACCAAATAGATGGCCGCTATTCTTCAGGCGACTATTTGCATTCGGGGATATAGATGCAAATCAGGTAACCGAAAATAGTTCATTTTCGATTCAGAAGCCTGTCGAATGGTTGCGTGAATAGAAAGAAAGAAAATACGTTTATTTGCGGTAAACATGACGAAGAGAAAGAACACGAAAAAAGTGTGGGAAAATATGCGTTAAATCCACGCAAAACGGCCATCGCTCGGCATAAATGCTGAGACACTATGTGATACAGAGTCCTAGCGCTGGTTTTCTGCGACAGTCAGCAATAGCTATGCGGATGTCCTTAAACACACCCTGTATACTATATAATCCGTAGTCTTAACATTCCAGAGAGTGCTTGAAAAAACAATGCTGGCGTGTCTCCACGCGCCGCTGCGTCTTGTCTTTGGGAGAGGTTGTGAGTTAAAAGCAAGCCTCTTTACGAGAACAAATAAGTGCTATGTATACATAGGAGCCGATTGTGTTGATATTGTTGTCTTTTTCTAACATATAACATCAGAAAAGATGGGAAAATTTGACAGCTGTCAAAGCAGTTGACATATGTCAAACTTCGTTGTTTTTGTGCCACTTTCTGTAGTGTTGCCCAAACCTATTTTTTTAGTAACGGACAGACCCCTGATGGTTAAAAAGTACCAGAGTGGTCTTATTTTATTTAATAAATAGGTACTTCTTCTTCTTCTCTCCTCTCTTTCTCTTCCTCTGCCTAACTCTTCGGGGAATACAGGTGGCATATTATGTTAATTAAATACTTTGATTTTGAAAGTATTCATTAATGGTCTTTCATTTTCTCACATCTGTGTCTTGCTTCGTATGTTAGAAAAGGATAGCAATATTT
Source organism: Apamea monoglypha (assembly GCA_911387795.2). Lineage (NCBI taxonomy): Eukaryota > Metazoa > Arthropoda > Insecta > Lepidoptera > Noctuidae > Apamea > Apamea monoglypha. The sequence continues at coordinate 9,426,719 of OU426944.1, read as the reverse complement.
TCCCAACATTATTGACGCCATAGTCTTGGCAGCCCTAGTTCGAATCTACAAATAAAATATAGTGTAATTTAGTTAATTGCCAAATTCGAGCGCGCGCAACCCACTCGTGTATTAAATCTAATATTTTGTTCATAATTTATGCTGCACCGACATTTTGATTGAGAAACCAATATACTTATGGGCGCCTGGTACTTCTAAATTGTAAACAGTAGGAGTTGATGAGTTTTCACGAGTAAATAAATGGAAATTCGCGTTTCGGTTTCAGCGATTAGTCACGTTCGGTTTAAAAATTACGGTTTTCAGCCTGAACGTTGAACTCCACATATTTTCCGGTATTTGTCGATATTTTTAATATGTGTTTGGTTGTCCCACTGCAGCGCAAAGGCCTCTCCTCATACAGAGAATGATGGAGCATTGGTCCCTACGCTAGCCAATTAAAAAAAGAAAAAAGAAAAGAATTAGGTTCAGATTTTCTCATGATGTGTTCCCATGCTTTATAGTTTTGTTTTCCTAGAAAAGCAGTTCTATTTTATTGTAATGTCGGTCGTGAACACCTGTCATTTTCACCAGTATTTGACATTAAGATGACAAACGGCGCTCTGTAGTTGGACAGCCTTCTTCAGCTTTCTTAGCAAACCAAAGCTTTAGTAGTCACTGCTAAGCGTGTATGACATACGATATTTATCTAATTCCGACTGTAATTATGAAAGGCTGTGGGATATAGTTTTTCGCTTTTGAAACAAACTCAAAGCATTTATTTCAAATAAACCAATTACAGGCACTTCTAAATTGTCAAGGGGTCGGCCAGTCAAAATGATCAAGCAAGTTGCTCATTCCAAAGCGTAAGGTACCTATGGAGGAGAACGGGCATAACCAACCCACACGATCCACCTATCCACCAACCCGCACTGGGCCCGCGTAGTGGATTACCTACGGCCGACTTCCTCTCACAGACTAGGCTGATTAATGATTATACTCTAGGAATAAAACGCGTTCATTTGTTTCATCAGTTCGGTTAGCCCGGTCCCTGAAATGTTACAGTACCTATCATTTGGAAAGCCATCTAATACCCGGGCGACAATTAGTCACATTGACCTTTAGAGAGACACGACGCTCTACAGATCTACTTTACCTGTGTGTGCCGTATTACGGGCCGCGTACTGTATGTATGTACGTATGTATCATAGCATAACATCACGCTCACCCATGATGTCACTATCAAAATGATTGCTGTTGGAGCGGGTGCCAGGTTCCATATATTTTTGCCCATCGCCCTTTCTGAAGGAAAAATCAAATAATACTTTGGAATCAAACCTCAGGACCTTCTGCTCAGCCGTAGCGCTTACGAACACTACACCAACGAGGACCAGTTTCTATACGTGCGGCTGCGTTTAATTTCAACAAGATTTTAGGTGGTTTCTTGCTGATTGATGAAATGAAATATCTAGTATCTGTTGCGTTATTAACGAGACTAGATATTTTGTGTAAGACTAACTGCGATTTAGATCGCGATATGAATTATTTTGACATCGCGACTCAGCCGGGTCACCCAAACGTCGGAGATAAATCTGTGGAATTAATTAAACGTTGAGATCTTATTTCCGTCGCAGATTTGATCTTTATTTTTATTAAAAGATGAAAGGAGTTTCTTATTAAATAGTTTTTAATAACCCAATTCTTTTCGATGTCATAGATTCCGCGGAATATTTTAGTTTTTTCTTGCTATTGAAAATATGGAATCTATGGTTTTAACTTTGCCTGACCCGTTAGTCTAGTTATCACAAATTGGACGACTGAGCGTGGTCTTGAGTTCGATTCCCAGGTCGAGCAGTGTTATTGGGTTCTTCATTAGGATTTCCTCAGTAGCAGCCTGGAGTCTGAGTTTGTGTTCTAACCGATGGATATACACCCGTCCCATACTACTTGGGACTTAAACATAACTGGCGAAATGTGGGCGTTCTAAACTTCTCTACCCAACCCTTCGGGAAATACAGCCGTGATGTTATGCCAAGAAGAGCGATTAAAGAAACCATTCCGTGCATCGTTACCAAACCTCACTAATATTTTAGCATCTCACATCTCCAATGCTTCTATGTGCTCCTGGTACTTGTGCTACGTAGTTATATATTCACGACCGCATCGTTAGGAGCGGGCAGGAGCCATTTGTCAACGGCTGGCCACAGGTGCGTTGTACACGGGTGGGTATGTATAGGTAGGACTTTCAATATGTATATTAGAGCCAGGAATTTAAGATAATTTTCAAGTTATGGAACAACAAATTGAATGTCATACTTAACAAAGTTCAAATTCCATTGCAACTAAAACCTTATTAGGCCCTTTTTGTTACAAATGGTCACTCAAAAATCAACTGAAAATACATTTAACTAAAGTAGATAACTGATTAAGTGGCGATGGAATTAAATTATCTGAGATTATGAACACTGCGTTAGGTATTATTATTTAAAGATGTTACGGCCAAGATTCTTAAAGGGATAGGTTAAAAGTGTAGGTGTAAATGTGTTTGTACAAACCTACTTAAAAAAAAAATATCATTAAGAGGATTTCTGCGTGTCCTGTCAGCTGCACGTTACAGGAACTGATGGATGCTGGTGATGGCGCCAAATAAGTACCTAGTAGAATTCTGGCCCGAGTCCCGAGTCTCTCCGATTAATATCGCCACGTTAAGAAGAAATTAAGAGGAATTGAACAGACTTCATAATTAGGTACAATATTCATTTTGGAAAATTGACGACCAAAATATTGACGTGTTGCAACTAACGAAGGTTTTACTAGAATTTTAGCAAACAAACTCCATACCCTGCTCTTTGCATAGCTAAGAAAGTCACTTAATCAACTCAGCTTACAATGCTAAACATACTCATACTCGTACTTGTCACGTCAACCCGCAGTATATTTTCTTTACTGCTTTTACGGTAAAATGTTTTCTTTGCCTAACGGATTCGAAACACAACAAATTCACCCATATTCCTGACAATGATGCCATGAAGATGAGACAGATAGCTAATAGTGACACTTGACATTATTTCTATGTGATAAACTATAGTTTTCAATTGAATCTACCGTTAAAATGGTACACGCATTGTCTGTCTGAAGAAATCTATGTATAATAAAACTTAAAATAGCGCCATCTATTAGTGAGGAGCTGTAAACTTTGACAGCAAGTATTTGAGGCTAGTAAGATTGACTGAGCATTTTAAATGGTTATTCGTTTTAAATACTTCGGAAAATAGTCAGTTCCTGCGATTTTCTATTGTCTCATTTAATAATTGAGGTCAGTGAATTCTTCTTAGTTGTTTATTTGCATAAAATATGGTGCAGGATGGTAAAACTCAATTTTGTGAGCCGTTCCGCCATAATAAAATAATGCAAATAATTTCCATTTTGACATTTGACTTTGAAATGAAATAAGAAGAGGCTTCCTAAAGAAAGAAATTTTCCCAAACAGACAACAGCATTTTGTAAACAGACATTTATATAGAAGTCTGTCTACGCACATAACTATGAAGTGTCGCCCAGCAGATGGCGCTAATATATTTATAACTATGAAGTGTCGCCCAGCAGATGGCGCTAATATATTTATTAAACACAAATTAGTGGACACGTGTGACAGACCGACGATGCATCGACAAGTCGTTAATCACGCGGCAGATGCGACTAGTCGCGCGCGTGTCGACGGCCTGTGATCGATCGCCATTTTAAATTAATTACAAAAGAGAAGCTCCGATATTTTGTATCAGAATTGTGCATTGTGATGCAATATTGGAAAATAATTGAGTTTGTATACCCGTGCTGGATTATATTCGTTAATTTTATGAGAATTTTTCGATGGTACTTTTATTGATGAAATTCTTCGTTAATATGGCTTATTCATGTAATATCTTTATGGTTCGTGGCTAAATGCTAACAGCCGCACAGGTTGATCGAAGGTGTGCTATGCTTGCCGCGGTCAGCTCGTGGATGGGTGACCATCCATTACATATCGAGACCCTTCCAAGCCTAGAAAAGCACGTTAAACGGTTGGTCCCGGCTGTCTTTCGCGGATCTTTGACGGTCGTTACGAGTTGTCAGAAGCCCAAAAGTCTGACAACCAGTCTTACCAAATGGTATCGTGTTACTCAGTTACTGGGCTGTGGAGGTCATATAGGCAGTCGCTGCATGTAAAATACTGATGTTCTGCAGCAGTGGTTAGATTGGAAGATTGGAAGCTGACCCCAAAATAGTTGGGAAAAGGCTAGACAGATTGATTGATCATATGGGTCATATTCTTTCAACCTTGTACCTATTTAATATTGAAAACCCAGTCTGTCTATTTTAGGAACGTTTTAACTTATTTACGACTTTTGACGTTTTACCCGTCTACGTTTGAAACAAAACACAAATTTATTGGGAAGGATTATCTTATCCTGCAATTAATTTATAGCATATATTTGTCTCTGACAGAAAGTGTCTATTAGGACATTGTGAAAGTACATGTCCTAATATAAAGTAAACATCCTAACACCTCTATTGCATTGACACTGACACCAGGTATCTGAATTGAGTACTTGTCAAACTCTAACTTTACTAAGGTTATTTGCCGCGAAAGTCATTTCTTTGCAAAAAAAGTAAGAAATCTTGAATACCGTGGGCTACCCGAAGGAAGCACCACATCATTATCATCATTCTCTTGGCCTTATTCCAATTTGTTTGGGACGGTGCAACATGTTTATATCTTCCATACTTCTCTATTAATATGCGTCATCTCGGTAGTCACCCCCTTTCTGGCCATATCATCTTTATTTTTTATTTTATTTTATTTTATTGGTTCACCAACAATTGTTACATCAATACATAATAAAAAGAGCTCAAAAAATTCATACTAGATGTACAATATTAAGAGGTAAACACCACATGCAATATATAAAAAGAACAACTTTAAAAGTAAAAAAAAAAAGGACCAGAAACAATTTTGTTTTTATGTGATATTAACTGAAAATACATGGCAAAGTAAATATGGCATTAAGTGACATTAGTTAAAACTATCTTAGACTAGGCTTATACTAACTATATACTAAATTAATGTTAGAAACAATTGGTGCTTGAAGTGCTGAAGGGAAGAGCCAAAGATATCAATTTTACTAAATTTATTATGTAGTCGACTAAGTCTAGGGATTGCAGAGTTACGACCTGAAACAGTTCTGCGAAATGGTGAATATAGGAGATCAATAGGATTTCTAGGATAATTGTGCGGAATATGGAATTTTAATTTATTTAGTAGATGTGGAGAATCAAGCTTGTTATTTAAAATTTTATATAAAAATATTAAATCAATAATATCTCTACGTTTTTCGAGGGATATCATATTAAAGGTGCTTAAACGTTTTGTGTAACTCGGGATTTTTCGTTTCGCAGTAGAATATACTAAGTGATTTAGAAATCGCTTCTGGATACGTTCGATCCTCAGGCTGTGGGTTGAGTAGTGTGGTCGCCAAACAACAACACAATACTCAAGTAAGCTACGGACGAGGCAATTATATAGATAGATTTTAGTTTTAGGCTTACGAAAGGATTTTGCGTTGCGAATGATAAATCCCAGTGATTTCGATGCCTTTTTTATAACATTGTCTATGTGTGGGATAAATGTTAATTTTGTATCCAAAAGGACCCCCAGATCTTTTATAACATCAGCTTCGTGCAGACACAAACCATTCATTTTATAGTTCACTTTGATAGGGTTCAGTTTTCGTGTGAATGTGATTTGGGAGCATTTTTTTACATTGAGTACCATATCGTTGTCAGTGCACCAATGCATAATTCTGTCTATGTCCTCCTGAAGCAGTAATGAGTCTGATGGCGATTTAATTACACGGGCTATCTTTAAATCATCGGCAAACAAGTATGGTTTTGAGTTTACAAAGCAATCGGGAAGGTCGTTTATAAAAGCGTTGAAGAGAATAGGTCCCAAATGCGATCCTTGCGGGACACCTGAGGATGCTCTAAATGTGTTAGATTTATATCCATTGGCGACTACGTAAAAAGATCGATCTGATAAGTAGGAATTTAGCCACCGTAGAAGAGGTCCTGCAAATCCATACGCAGCCAGCTTTTGAATGAGCAGTTCATGGGACACTTTGTCGAAGGCTTTACTGAAATCAGTGTATATAACATCTAATTGGTTATTACTATCTACAGCGTCTACTATGCCCTCGATGAAAGTAACCAAATTGCTACACGTCGATCTACCAGCTATGAAACCATGCTGAGCATCGGAAATATATTTCTTAAGGTTATTTTGGATGTATGGACAGATGATTGCCTCAAAAACCTTTGCCAAAGTTGGGAGTATTGAAATTGGTCTGTAGTTGCCAACTACGCTCTCGGATTCAGCTTTGTGTATTGGGACAACTTTACCAATTTTCCAACGATCAGGAAATACCCCAACCTCAAGAGACTTATTAAAGATCATGTGTATAGGTGTCGTTAGCTCATCCGCGCAAGACTTAACGAAAATTGCAGGAATCTCGTCACTGCCCGATCCCTTTGTGATATCCAAGCTTTTGAAACGTTTGTTTACCTCGCTTTTGGTAAGACATAATACGGAGAGACAATCAGAATTATTTGCTATGTTGGTTAGGAAGGAAGAAGTTTTAGTAATGTCACGTGTAGGGGCATGTTGGCAGTACACCGAAGAGAAATAGGACCCAAACATGTTACACATCTCGAAGCCATCATCAGTGTAATTCGTGCCATTTGACATCGAAGCGGGAAAGGCCTGTCTTCCGTTTCGTCTAGCTTTTATGTACGACCAGAAAAATTTGGGGTTCTTTGAAATCTTTTGTTCTATGTCGTCGATATATAGATTATAGCATTCTTTAGCCAGTTTGTCGCTATGCTTGCAACACCAACGAAACGAAATTTTATCCATCGGGTTTTTATACATATTATATCGTTTTCTATATTTCTCCCTTTCACGCAATAACTTAATTAATTTTTTATTAAACCAAGGGGGTTTCGTATTATTTTTAACGGCACTTAAGGGAATAAATTTTTTAATTAATTGATTTATAATTTCATAAAAAATATCAAGCATTTCATTGGGATCATTAATATTAAAAAACAATTCCTGCCAATTGACTTTACTAAATTCAGCATTAATTTCAGAGTATTTAGCTTTTTTATAATTTAGCCTACTAGTTAAGTTTGGTTTTAAATAGTCAGTAGTAATAGAATGCAGGACAATTTCAAGTGGAGGATGATAGGGATCAATCTTAGTCAGACTACATGAGGCCTCGATTACATCACAATCGGGCCCATCAACAAAAACCAAATCCAAGATCTTATTTTTAACATTTACAACGTTGTTACATTGGGTGAGGTTATTTATTTGTGTAAAATCAACTAGTTCCCGGCTCGATTTCGGTAAAGAACAAGGGTGGAGAGAAGTGGGAGAACTTTTTCTATTGTGCACCAGATTCCAGTCAATGTTATTCATATTAAAGTCGCCTATTAGAAAAGTTTGGAAAACATTTTTTTCTACAACTTGATTAAAATTCTCAAAAAAGTGCTCCAACATTAGACTTTGTACGGGTGGGGGCAAATATATTGCACATATTGCTATTTTAAGATTCGACGACACTTCCACCGTAACCCATAAGTCCTCACACTTACTCTCCCAGTTCCGTTCTCTATGAGCAGTGAACCTTTTATCAATTGCAATTAAAACACCGCCTCCGTCTTTCTTGTTATTGTGGAAACCAGAAGTTTCCCTATCTCGCCTAAAGACTTTATATCTTTGATCAAAAAGTTCACTGCTGAGAATACAACTTTTGAGCCAAGTTTCTGTCAATACTAATGCGTCGTAGTTAGTACATACTAAATTACAATAAAATTCTTGACATTTTGAGCGCAAACCGCGGGTATTTTGATAATAAATATTGAATGCTGCGAATTGCGTTTGCATAAAGTCAATTTTAACACGCGCAAGCTATTGTATATAATGGAAACCTAAACCATCAGGTCTAGAGAATCCTTATCTCTGATGATTTTGGTATCCGAATCGTCCGTTTTTCTCACAAAAATGCGCCCTCCTCTAATCCAAACATATTTGTACCCCTTTTCTTTTGCCTTGATACGGGTAGCTGCATGAAGTGCTTTGTTGCTTACGCTCAAATGTTCACTCACAAAGATAGGTGATTTCGTCCCTTTGATTCCTGCATGAGTCGTGTTTAGCTTTTCACCAACAGGCTTAAATTTATTGAAGGTGATAACAGATGCCAAGAAAGTGTCTCGAAAACGGGGCGTATTAAATTGTACCACTATAGACTTAGGTCGCTCATTGTTGTTATTAGCCTTCATAACACGAGTGCAATTAAGGATATTCTCTTCCTTAATATCACATTCAATGGTAGTTCCCAATTGTTTGATAATGTCGATGAGGTTTTCGTTCTTGGTTTGGGGGACACAATGAATCTCCACATTTTGTGCACGAGCATGTTGTTCAAGCGTATTGATTCGGTTTGTCATATCTTTAATCACTGTAGTCATCTCAATGTTTTTACTCTTCAATGCTTTTACCTCTTCATCGATTACTTTCTTTTCCTTAACTATATCATCGTACTTTTCGCTCAAAAATTCTACCGATCTCCCATATCCAGCTATTTCTTCCCGCATGGAGTTTAGCTCTTGGTTCAATAGCATTTTCATATTTAAGTTCATCTTCTCTAGTAAGCGATCCAATTGCGACTGCATCACCTCCTCCATGATGCCACGCACTCTTTCCTCCGTCACAGGAATGAAAGCTTCATCTGGAGGAGACTGCAGCGCTTGTCTCTTACTTGATCGCATGGTAATATTCGTTTTGAAGTATACTTGAGCGTTATCTGCATTTTTTGCATCGGGTGTCTTTGGGTTGCATGAAGAACAAATCCACGATGACGGGTCTGACGGTGGGTCGATATCGAGGCAATCACAATGGAACATTTTCTTACACATTGAACACCTCACGGAGCCTTTATCTTTGTTTTCACTCAAAGAGGAGCAGCAGCTCCACTTTATAGGCATTAGTTCAGCCATTGCAAAGAGATTATGTACGCTGGGTTAAAATAAATACTTGTTATAATCCTACAAAAAATAACAAGTGTAATACTCGTATTTTCCAAAATCGCACACTAATAAAGGCTCCGTGTTAAAAGCGCACGCCAATAAATGCCCACGCGGAGTGAGAGTCGCGACCAAAAGGTCGTAAGCGCCGGGCAATCGGCGTCGCTTACGCGTTAACGTGAGCTCTGATAATATAATGTTTGGTTGGGTAGGCGATCAAAATTTTTCCGAATTGGTTTTATATTCGATTGATTTTGTCCTTATTTATCACATTAGATTACAGTTTTGTCTATTCACTGGCACAGTTTGCGTCCACTATCACTTGTCACTGATTTTTACGTCTAAAACTTTACTATTAACACCAAAATCAATTTGTTTCTGAGGAGCGTTATAACTACGTATTGTTGTTGTTTTATTTTTTTTATGATCTTTCACACAGTCCATCCACCATTTGGTCGTCCTCTACTCTTATAGCCATAAGTAATGCTAGGGTCAAACTATACTTAATATTCTCAATGAAGAAACCGGGTATGTGTCACATGTATGCTATAACATACAAAATATAGCTCTGAAGCCTACCGTCTACATTGGCTCATTAATTTCGTAACGAGGTAACGTGCAAACGTGCAGGGAGTGTTTAGTCGCAGCCGCCGCGAGAGCTATTGAATGCGTTCGAATGAGCTGCAGGTCTTAATAATGAAACCTTTGCAGTTTATTGGTTTGTTCTTAAGGAGGGAATTGTTCGGAGTGGAGGTGGATTAAGTTCTTTGCTTACTAATGAGTGGATTGGTGGATAATTATGGCATGAAGTGGTCTAGATTTGAAATTAGTAGATGTTTATGTAAGAATTGAATGAAGACTTAGGTGAGTGTTAGCCAGGTGAACGTGAGGCGTCATACCTACTGATTTTGATTACTACGACAAGAGTTATCGTATTGAGTTTTTCGCTTTAATTTTTAACATATTCTGAACTTTGAAATGTGACTAGCCCCCTTCTTAGAGTTGTCTTTATGCTATTACATACGTAACATACATAACTCACGCTCTCTTCTCGTGGAGTTAGGCAGAATCTACAGAACGCCACTTGCTATGATCTACTCTTTTTGCTTCATTTACGTACACGCAAGCCGGTTGTGAATACATACTACGCAGCTGACCCCTATCTCACCCCATGTTAGGTTTGGCTTAATACGATTAATAATGAAAGATGTGTCCTTAAGAAAACAGTGATGAATAATGTCATGCATATGTATGTCTTTAATTCCTTACAAGGTCTTCTTTCATTGGAATAAATAAATAAATAATGTAAAAGGAAGGCCTCGTTTGTCATGTATCACATAACCACTTCCTGCAAACAGCGGACCCTGGCAGCCAGCCAAAATATTGTAGGATGAAGAAACAGCTCCGTGATTTGTTGGCACTTAACTAGTAAGTTAGATGTTTTTCTGATTTTTTGATAAGTCACGGGATCTCTTGACATATCATAACATCACGCCTAGTTTCCCCGAAGGGTTGGGCACACTTAACGAAGCCGAAAGTCACTTATACTCCCACGTCATTGTAATCATTTTATTGTAATGAACCATACCTGGGGACCTTCTAGTTTCGGAGATATTAAAGGTCAAAGTTCTAACGTAAGGTCAAGGGGCACACACTCGCAACCGGCGATATTTGAACGTCGAACTATTTTGGTCGTGTTATTCAAAAGAAATGTGTTGTAATCATAGCATATAGAAGAGTTCTGTCGTGGCTGCCTACCCCATGAAAAAAACGCGAGTTTAAATTAATAAATCAACAATTCTCTCTTCACAAAACGACACAAGGCGATAGCTTAAATCACTCTCCGATTAAATCATCTAAAAAATCGTGTCCTAACTGAATAACACAATTTACCAGTACAATTTGTTTTTTCTCGAGTTCCGATCAACAAGGACTTACAAAAAGATTACAGTTCATCTCGAGATAATAAAATCAACTGTGTTGTAAGCTCCTACAACAAGTGACTTGGAAACAAAATCATTTGTGTTCGAACTTCTTACTCACAGCTTGTAGAGAGTCTCGAAGTGATACTGATTTAATGTAATTTGTTTTAGTTGTTGAGTGTCGGGCACTAGATGGCGTTGTTTTTAATTTTAGTTTCTTTATAGAATTAATTTGTTCATAGGTTAGCTTTTTTTTTCATTGAATACGAGTACCTACTTTACTACTTATTCGTTTATCAATAGGCAGTCCACCGCATGGTAAGATGGATATTCATCCTAGCCTAGCCTTTTCCGAACAGTTTTTGAGGTCGGCTTCCTGTCTAACCGGATCCGTATTTTACCGAATCTGTATTTTAAATCCAGATACAAATCCAAAATCCAACTCAACTACTCAATGGACTCTGTCGTCACAGAAATAGGCCAGGCTATTCTCCCCAACCTGACCCATATCTGTAGTGCTGCCTATTGATCTTAACTAAATGTCACAAGTTATTCATAGTCGGGCGTCTACTTAGCTAAGTATGAGAGGCGAGAGCAAACGTGAACTTATCAGCGAATTGTAGACGTTTGGCGACTGTGTGTGTATTTACATGATGTCAGGTATATTGTTTTAGGAGTAGTAGAGCACTGTGAAGGAGCTCGTCCAGGGTAGGACTACCACCATTATCTACTTATTTTTGTTGCCAAGCATTGTTGCGTTACAATTTGAAGGGTATTGGATATTTTTACAGGCATACGGGGCTTTTTCTACCAAGTTCTTCAGTAGTTTTAGACAAAGGCTTATACTTTTTAAAATAAGACTGGACTGGACGACTGGGCTGACTGTTTCTTAATAAAATAATTGTATGTATCTATAAACGGGTTGTCATAATAAGGCCGCGATCATCATTCTACTCTTATTCCAATTAGTCGTCGGCACAGCTTGTTGGCATGAAGTATCTAGCATTCTTATGTTCCAGCTAAATTAACATTCTTACGATCTATAAATTTTCCTTCATAGTTTGACTAGGCTTTTAACCAGCAACAATTTGGCACCGACATTAAATAATACTGCCTTAACATCACCTGCAACACGTTCCACCCATCAAAACATCTCACAAAGCCTTAATAATTCCATTTAATTTACTCCCTAAGAAATTAATAAAATAACTTGCTACAAGTTCGCCTCGTCCGGGAGCCGAACCGGCGGCCCTCGTAAAGTGTTATTTACGAGGGAGCTGCCTGGCGAGCTGCCAGCTCTTATGTGAAAGCACTAGCTCCGAATATTGGTGCGGAAGTCTAGGCTCAAGTTTTACAACGTACTAAGTTGTGAGCGGCTCAGCCTGTGTGTTGAAGAATGGCCGTTAATCACAACAAGTGACAGGTGAGTCTATCCTGAAAAGATAGAGTTCTCAGTTAGGAATCTTGGTTGAACTGTCATATTCCAGCCAAGGAATAGTCTAGCTAAAGCAGCCTGTGGCCTTAGTATCCGTAGGAAAAGACGAAAATCGCGGATCGACAAGCGTAGGACGCTTTCAGACTAGATGGGGCAACGATCTTATCATGATTCCTGAAGCCCTCCAGCAACATAACTGTGGCGGCATCTATAACACATGCGAACTACGCATCACACTGGCGTCACGCAAAAACCCTGCATCGCGCAGGTGAAGTTCGAAGCGCGACTAGCATTAATATACAACGTCCCAACATCAAGCGACTGGTTGGAGGATCCTCTCTTTTCTATGGTGGATGAGTGACCCCCATACCTCTATATAACTATTGTATAGGATAGGACAATGGCAACAGAAAACTAAATGTGTTTTACATTTGAAACTCAGACATAGTACTTACATTCTGTAATCAGGCTACAAGTACAAATTCATTACATTTTACGACGCCTCTATCACTTGTTCATTACAACGTTTTAATGACAATATTAATTGAAAAAACACATACCTATTTATAGCTGCATCTGGTTAAAGTAAGCGCTGAGAACTGTTTGCCTAAGTGATGCATTCCTTCATCATTCCAGTCCCTGCTTCGTCTACTGTATCGGCATGAACTTTATGAGATCAGCTCACGCCGTGGTAGAAATATTACTTAGTCATTCTGTAAGGTAGCGGGGCTGACAGGGTGCGCCCTACGAATATTTGAGAACCACTTACTTGTCGAGGCTACTTTTTTATTTACCATTACCAAAAACTACTGACATATACCTATATTCGTGGATCTTTCACAATCGTTACGGCTCTTCAGAAGCCCAAAAGTCTGACAACCAGTCTTATCAAGGGGTATCGTATTACCCAGTAACTGGGCTGTGGAGGTCAGATAGGCAGCCGCTCGACGTAAAATAATGGTATTCAGCTGCATCCAGCTCGACTGGAAGCCGACCCCAAAAGTAAATTAAAAAAGGCAGGTAGATGAATATCCATCTTATCCATGATGTGGACCGCCTATTGATAACCGAATTAGCAGTCATAATTTCCATTCCATTTCTATACCATTTTAATGCACCGTGTCCACTAGTATGTACCTACTCTATTAACAGACCACAAGGAGCGATTTCTTATTTAGTTTCATATTTGAATTTTCAATGCAGACTGAAAGTTTCCCGGAAATTATTAACAACTATTCCACGTAAATTATTGATATGCTGATAAAAACATATTCACAGTATTCATGAAAATACCTGTGTAGTTATTTATCTGTAAAACGATAGTAACATAAATAAAACGAAACTTTCTATGAATTGAAATATATTGAAAACGGATAATAATACTTGCCTACGAGGAAATTGCGCTTTAAATAAAAAAATGTATAAATAAATTCGCTGCACTGAAAACATATTTTAGCGTATTTATGAAAATACTGTCGTATTATTTATCTTTATATTGCTGGATTGAAATATATGTAGGTTGGGCACACATAATACGAGCCTACGAGGAAATTGTATAAATAAATTCAATGTTGTTTGAGTAATTAATGACTTGTTACGCATTTTAATATTTTTCGTAGGTACATAATAAAATAAAATTATACTGAAGAAATTCACTTATAATAACTCAAACTCAAACATCGACGCAGCCTCCTGAAATAAATATGGGAAATATTTACCTGATCCTCAAAAACTTATCGACCTTATATAATGATGTACACTTATTTAAATTAATAAACCTCTGAAAAGATTTTGAGCTTCTATTGATGTAATTTTTTAAATAATTTAGCCTCTTTTTTTAATAATTTTCTATGTATATCTTGCTTTATTTCCCACAGGATACCCTGATTAAACTGTTTAGTGTTTAGGTTAGAACTGTCACCAATCACGCGCGACCCGAATTGATCGCAGTAAAGAACCACGGCCAAAAAATGGGTTAGGTTAGGTTAGAACTGTGAACGCGCGAGTCGGGCGTGCGCTGCATCCAAGTTTATTGCAGTTATTTAGTGTTTTTAGGGGAAGCGCGGAGACTCCTAAGACAAGCAATCCCTTGCTTAAAAGGTGATCTCCATATATATGTATCTAAATGCCCATTGTAATTGATTTTTTTTTTAGGACCCCAAAATAAAGAAGAGAAGCGCAATCATTGTATTAGAGTGTACCATAATATTTTAGGAGCGCAAAATGGGAATTATAAGAGGTTCGTTTAAATACATGCCAAATAAATATAGCATGGAATAATTCATTTCAGTATACCAACCACCTTTGTCACCTAAACCCGCCCATAATATTATAATTCCACAAACAATTAGGAAATATTTCTGCTCTATAAATCACAGAGTCCTAAAACCATTAAAATTATTGAGTTTGACTACAATACAGGGTGTTCAAACGGCCGCTGTCCTATACAGAGTGTGAACACAATGGTGGCTATTAATTCATTAGTTATAACTGTCTGGAATGACGTATGGAGAGGAGGGGACGGTCTCTGGCTTGTTAGGCGAAGAAATGATAGGGCGTAATAGTAGGGAGATTTGACAGTGTGATTTTTTTTTTAATTGAAAAGATAGATTAGTTTTAGAAATAAAAGGTAGCCTTATTAAAGAAGGTCATCTTTTTTGTGTAAAACAGTATAACATATTACATAGCCCCATATTTATAAACGGTGCTTAGAGTTAAAGAACGTTTAACCGTCTGCTAAATCATAATTTTTGACGGTTATACGTTCTTTAACTTTAAGCACAGTTTATAAATAGAAAGGCTTGTTTTAAGGCAACCATATTGTGTGGAAAACCACTTAGGTACAGACGCCAGCACATCAAGCTACTACAACCTGTCAAATTTCTTTAATAGATTTTCAACTTTATCGCTAAAGTATTAAGGTTCAAGTTTGATTAGGAAAATTTGACAGTTTCGGGTAGCTTGACCTGCTGGCGTCTGTTCTTAAAAAACTCTGAAAAGGTCCCACGGGGTAATTGCGAAACACACAATCGCAGTGTTATTCATTTTGTCAATTCAAAAACATTCATTGCGTCATTTTCGCTGTCGAGCAGACGAATTTGTCAAACATATGAAGCAATGGATTAGCAATTTGATTCGAGTTATAATGGAAAATGTGTACTTTTTTGCAAGAAATTCAGTCATCATGTACCTAGCCTTTTCCCAACTATGTTGGGGTCGGCTTCCAGTCTAACCGGATGCAGCTGAATACGAGTATTTTACATGGAGCGACTACCTCGACCTATCTAACCTCGACAACCCAGTTACTGGGTGATAGGATACCCCTTGGGAAGATTGGTTGTCAGACTTTCGGGCTTCTGACTACAAGAAATTCAGCATTACCTAAAATTAAATTAGATTTTTATCTGTTAAACGAGGCAGACTGTTCAAATACCACAACCAAAATATGAAAAAGTCAATATCTCAAGTTCACATCGTCAGGTCTCTGACATCGTTCACAGTACGACTGTCATTAAAGTCAGACAATGTTTAATTAAAAAATGTAATAATCCTCACTTCGAAGTAACTTCGTGACTTACGTCGAATACTCAAACGTAACTTAATTTTAAGTACCAGTTAAGTTTCATGCTGCATCTGTCACTTTAGAAGCTTTATGCCGATGGAGCAAATTTAAATAAAGTACAGACGCCAGCACATCAAGCTACCCGAAACTGTCAAATTTTCCCAACCAACCTTGAACCTAACACTTTAGCGATAAAGTTGAAAATCTATTAAAGAAATTTGACAGATTGTAGTAGCTTGATGTGCTGCCGTCTGTACATACAGGGTGGCAGGGACACGACCCGCAAACTGTAACCATGAATTCAGCACGTGATTCTAGGCGTAGAAACTTTTCGCCCGTTATCAAAAAAGAAAAACGTAGGCTATCTCATAGAAAAGTGCAACACCTACGCGGTCAAATGTATGCAACAGCAAATTGTTTTTTTTTAATAACCATAAAACAATGTCACCGCTGGGGGACCGGCTCAGAATCATGTGCTGAATCCGTGGTAACAGGTTGCAGGTCGATGTCCGCCACCTTGTAAAGTCATTCAATCATGTTCCAGGTACAGCAACGCTGCTAAGTGGCAGATGGCACGGTGGTTGTACTTCCTCGGACCAAATATTATTAAATTAATAAAAAGAAAGATTATGATTGTTTGTATGTTTGTTTGTTACGCTTTCACGCTAAAATGGTAGAACGGATTTGGATGAAATTTGGCACATGGGTAGACCATGACCTGAATTAGGACATGGGATACTTATTATATCGATATTATCTTATTTCTTACCTTTATTCTTCTTATCGGATTTATGCAGGTGAAACCGCGGGGCGCAGCTATCTTTAATAAAAGTTAAATTACAATTTACTTACAATGTCATGGTAATAAAATACTTCTTGAATACCGTTACTACTCCAGTTGCAAAGTAAAAGCGTGCTATATCACATCTTGATGTCATTTGTTGGCTATTAACCGCTTATCACCGCTCGCTTCTTGGCCCAGCTCACGTAATACACCGTTCGCGATTTATTTGCCAAACATGTAAACAAATATGAGTATTTGGAAAAATTACTTTAATGCCCACATAATAAAGTTCAGTTTACGCTACAACTTCAAACCATTTTTTTTAATTTTAAATACTGAAATCAACTTAATTAGCACTAAAATAAAGTTGATATTTGTTAAACTTGAAATAACAACAATCAGAAACATAAAAATATTTGAATACACTTTATACCTATAGGTTTACGATTACCTTACAACCGTGGTGACTGCATAACACCTATATTCCCCGAAGGGTTAGGCAGAGCAGAGGTGTATCGCACATCCACAAATCGCTAGTTTTGTTTAGTCCCACGTAATAAATAGGGGGCGAGTCTGTTGCCGTTACCCGGGTACGAATCATCATCTGCCTGCCTTTTCCTAACTTTATTGAGGCCCGTTTGTAGTCTAACCGGAGTTTACCGAATGCAGCTGAATACTAGTATTGTACATGGGGGGACTGCCTATCTGACCTCCACAACCCAGTTACTGGATAACACGACACCTCTTGGTAAGACTGGTTCTTCATTTTCTTTGCTTCACTCCCAACAGAGCGGTCGTGGGTCGTGGTCACGATGAATTATGTCGAATCGCTGGTTAAACCGACACAAATCCAGGCTTCAACTGAGGATATTATAAAACTATAACTCAATAATACTTTAAGTGTAAACCATGTTTGTACAGGGTTTTCCATTAAGAGCGCTCGAACTTTGAAATGAAATAAAACAACCTGTTTAAATGATATAGCCACAATTTTGGTTTTATTTTAAAGGAAATTCGATGATATTATTTATGGAATATAATTTTATTCAAATGGCCGCCGCGACTCCGCTGTAGGTGGTGTATTCTGGAGGACCAATCCTCAGGCTCTAAATCCGGCAATTTTGTTTGTTAACAAAGCCACTCAACCAGAAATGAGCCTCATCACTAAAGATGATTTTTTTTCCGAAAGCAGTGTCAGCCGCCAAATGCTCTAAAGCCCAATCAGCAAATACACGGCGCTGTCTGCGGTCGTTGGGTTTTAGCTCTTGAGTCAATTGAACTTTGTTTGGATGAAAACCCAAGTCTCGACGCATAATCCGCCAAGTTGATGTCGCAGAAATACCCAGGTCTTGCGCACGACGCGGAATAGACTGCCTGGGGTTTTCTCGCACACTATCCCTAACGGCAACAATATTCTCCAACGATCTTGAGTTTCTTTGACGTACAGGCATTGCTTGATCAATCACCGACCCGGTTGTCTCAAATTTATTCATTAAACGACGGATGGTGGACTCTGTAGGACGGCCATGAATGCTATAAATTGGACGCAATGCACGGAACGTTAGGCGAACAGAGCACTGATTTTGATGATAAATTTTAACAATTTCTACGCGTTGTTGAAGCGTGTAGCGTCACATGGTGAAATGTCACGACAAAATCTGTATTCCCGCCAAAGACAGCTATCGCTTTACCAAGATGGCCGCTATACGCTGTCTAAGTTCGAGCGTCCCTATTGAAAAACCCTGCACTTAACAAACCGTGGAAATGATAATTTATTTTCAAAACCACCCGACATACTCCAACCAAAGTCTCTAAAAAGGCTTTGTACTGCCGTTACTGCAGCGAGCCAAATACCGTGGATGCCTATTCCCCATTCATCATCCCAACCGGCTGGCCAGAGACAATGGAGCGGTATATTCACTGAATAGCTCACAAGATGGATGGGCCAGCGGTGTTTAGTAGTTTTTGAGAAATGGCGCACTAAATGGACTGTTTGGTGAAGAAATATGAAGTGTGGTCTTGTTTTTACTTTAGGCTAACTAGCTGCGTTCACCTGATGGTACGTGGTTACTGTCACATGTCACCTGTCAGCAATGATTAGGGTGTTTGCCGTTGCGTTGCTGACTTTAGACGCAAAGTATATACAATGTCTCGTGTGCCTGTACTGACGGTGAAATCCACATAATATTTATGCCCAATTCTACCACTAAGCAGAATTTTTGTTTTTGTTTAATTATTAAATTATAGGCACTAGCACACTAGCTTTCGCTCGCGTAGGTAACAGAAATTATACTACGGAAACATACTACCGGGATAAAAAGTATATAACGTGGTCCTAAGCCAGTTTATGGTCTAACCGTGTGCGAAATTTCATCGAAATTCGTTCAGTCGTTAAGACGTGTAAAGGTACACACGGCTACACATCAAGCTATACATTTCCAGTTTTAGCTGACCTCGCATTGTAAATGTTTTTCGTACAACCAGAAGTCAGGTTATACTGGTTATGTATAACTTGATGTGTAGCCGTGCGTACCAAACAAACAGAGTTACTTTCGCATTTATAATATTAGTGAGGTATAAACTTTTCAATGTTGTCACTAAAATCAGTAATGCACCACACAACACTATAGAAAAGTTAATAGTATCTCGCTATACGCTACTAGATGAACGAAAAACCACATTCCTCCTTTTCTAATCAAACACAGCATTCTATTTCACCTACCACACTCGAACAAAAAGATTTACATCCAACCTCCTAACTTCACGGCCCTCAACCAGAGATGGCGCCCCTAGCACAATGGGAGAAAATTTATTACTTTTTACTTTACAACAGAATTCTGCCGTTGAAGTGAATTACCTGAATTATGGCCTAGCCCCCATCGGAGAGGGGGTGAAGGTACATGTATTATGCGTGTCGGTGTGTGTCACTGAGTTATGTGCGGTCCAAAGGGGCTGTGAATCGGTTCTATTGAATTTTAGCAATATGGCCGCGGGGTGATCATTTAGTAATATATTATTTTGCACAATGCCGTTAGGGAATGTTTTGTGGTTCCCGATGGAAATAGGTTACCTACTGGCAATTTGCTTTGATGTGTCGTAAAAGGTGTTTAAGAGAAGAGCAATTTTCTGTACGAAACCCGTTTTTAGTCATTGTGCAAAAGTCAGACATCTGCTAGAGCGCCTTCTACTTGATTAATAGGCAATACATGATATCCTATAAATGGTTGTCATTCGAATATGGCGGAACCAGCTTGACTCCGACCGAGAAGACTTGACAAAGGGAGAGGGAGGCCTTTGCCCTGCGGTGGGACAATACAGGCGTCAGATTAGATTAGTTGTCAGTCTTTTTTTTTTCTGGGTGGGAAATCATCATATGACTTCTCCCGCTCTGGGCGGAGCAGGAGGGCGTGTCAGACTTTTACTGCCTAAAACCCACCCGTGTTCCTTCAGTTGCCTATGCCAGGGGCCACGGTATCTCTTTCGAACAACCCGCGGCCCTGGCAGGCATCGGCCCTAGCGGACCCCGTCAGTTCGTGCTGACATCTCTTTGAGGCGCGCGTGGAACACAACGCGCCGTCGACCCGGGCCTGGTCCTTGCCGGGCGGCGAGCTGCCCCTTGCTCGCCGCCCGCAGGCCCGCGCCTAGGGTGGCCGGGAGTCGGCTGGTGACTCCCGACTTCCAGGGCGTCTCCTGCGGCGACTAGGAGCGTCTAGTGGCGTGAGGGCGCAGAGATTTAGTTGTCAGTCTTACAGGCTTTTGTCTCCATTTAGCGACTGTCACAGATCAAATATGGATGATGGAGTCATGATGGTCGAAGCACGGTCACCCGCCCAACTCCCAACCTCGACAACTGACGCTTTACCTCTTAAAACTACCGGATGTCATTTTCTCCACAAGAAACTCAACACATAATGTTATAACATAAATATTTGCTCATTTTAAGTAACGTCTCCACTGCGGCGCGCGGCGCGGCGCCACTCGATCATATTTCTTTCGTAATATTTTATAAACATTAAGATGTTGATTTATTGCGCAGATCGAGTGCCAGGAACGAAGCTAAGAAATCTTGTACCCTTGACACCATTTCACATGTGTTTGCCATGTTGTGATTAGAATTTGATAGGGATTCCAATTGGGCAACGAATAATCGGATTCCGCAGTATTCCCTTTTGGATTTCCGCGGGGTGATTGCGTACCATTTACAATGGCAATGCTTTTCATTTTGATAGTTCGACAATATCCATTGCGTTGTTTACGTTGTCGAGCAGACGAATTTTTCAAACATATGAAGCAATGGATTAGTAATTTCCTTCAAAATCCTTCGCAACATGCAATAACGAGCCCAGAAATAACGTTGCACATTACCATTACCAAAATATTAGAACATAAGTACATACGTAATATAAAATAGATAGTTTGCAAGATCTGGATTTGCATCTTCTGCTGCAACGGGATAAGAAAGAATTTATGGTGTTTGATGAAACTCAAGGCCACCGCGTCGACGCCGACTGTCGTTGAACAGCGCTGTGGTTCTGACTCGCATAGGTTCACACTTTCACAGTATTATGCTAAGCGATTTTCCGGCCGGTTTGCGTGGATGTGATGCATATTTCCCCAACTTGTTTTTGTGGAAAATATTTCAAAATTCAAACTGTCTTCAATCTAATTCTGAATAGAAACAACATAAAATTAATGAGCCGTGTGCCGGTGACGCGCTTTGATCATAATTTAAATATGTAGATAATAAACAAAATGATTCGCTTGTCCAAGACAAATAAACTTTAAGCATGAATGACATGTCAACATTATCCCACGGACTATAAAAAAACCTTTTTTTTTTTTCATCTAATAACTATTGTAGTCGTCATCTGCCTAGCATTTTCCCAGCTATGTCCGGGTCAGCTTCCATTCTAGCCGGGTGCAGCTGAATACCTTTATTCTACACGGCGGGACTGCCTATTTAACTTCCAGAGCCCAGTTGCTGGTTAATACGATGCTCCTTGGTAACTTTGGGCCTTTAATTACGCGTGACGACTGTCTAAGATCTACGACTGACAGCCGAGACCAACGGCTTCACTTTCTTTCCGAGACAAAGAGTCGAGGAGTTCCTTTTGTGTTGACAAAAACTATACTAGAACTGTTCATTACGAGTATCACGGTACCCGTTTTGATAAGACTGGTTGTTAGAGAGTCGACTGACTAACTGCTAACTAACTGCCCGAGGGTGCGCCAGACGTACAATCAAGGAGTACGTGGAGACTATCAACGCGCCGAATGTATCGAATAAAAAAGCTCAGTTCACTATAAAACCCTTCTTTTTGCGGCGGGTGTAAAAAAAGTATGAAACTACCCACAGAGTCATTGTGTACTGTCGATAGTCGCACGTGGTTGCGTTCAGCTCAGTCGCGTGGAAGTCGAGATAATGTTCTAGTTTGTGAACGAGGTTTAACGTTCAAAAATCATTTTCAGTTTCAGAACCTGATCTTTTTGTTTACAAAACTGATTATTTTATTTAGAAAAATGATGTTTTGTTTGCAGAAATGATCTCTTTATTGACACAAGTGATCTCGCTGTTTACAAAAGCACTTTTATTGTTTATTCAAGCCTGTACTTAATAGTCATCATCATGAGTCGTCGGGTTGACCAAAGTTACCAATCTTATGACTTATGACACAAATATTGTTGATCATATCACACACACGAGTCCCTTAAAAAGAGGCCGACATTGGTGTCCATTTCGAGCCTACATTTCTAAGTATGAAATTGAGATTTTAAGATTTACAACCATACTCTTTGAGATTTGCAGTCAGACAGAAAGGGCCAATGTTTTTTTGTCTGTAACCCAGTTGTCATCACTAGAATCTCGCCACAAATCTAGTGTTACATGAAATCTGCGCTCGTAACTCTGACACCGCGACAATATAACGTTAATTAGCAGATCAGACCGTGGAGGCCGAGTATTATTAGCGGCAATAAAAAATATGCGTGCAGACACACAGACACACGGACACACAGACACACGGACACACAGACACACGGACACACGGACACACAGACACACAGACACACAGACACACGGACACACAGACACACAGACACACGGACACACAGACACACAGACACACAGATACACGGACACACAGACACACGGACACACGGACACACGGACACACAGACACACGGACACACAGACACACAGACACACAGACACACGGACACACAGACACACAGACACACAGACACACGGACACACAGACACACAGACACACGGACACACAGACACACAGACACACGGACACGTTAAATGTCTCGGATTTAGTTGCTATAAATGAGATATATTAACATATAATATTAAATAACCTCACGCCTGTAATCCCCGGAGGGTTAGGCAGAGGTGTACCTATAGTATACCCACGATTCGCTAGAGCTTTCGCTAGACATGTTTACGTCTCATGTAGGTACCTATTGCCATGAACCCAGCACGGATCCGGAATCGAATTAACAGATCCAGGGTCCGGGCTGCTACTGAGAAATTCCAGATGGACAAACCCCCAGAACAGATAAAAGAGGTCCTTTTTTAACTTGTTCTGTGGACAAACCCAATACCACTTTCCCCGACCTGGGAATCGAACCCAGAACCTCATCTTGCGACCACTACACCAATGAGGCAGGATTATGAATTTGTGTCCAGTTAATGGTTTTCCTAGTTCACTTTTCATTAGGTCGCAAAGCAAATCCACGTCTAAAGCTAGTTTCTCTATAATTAGAAGGCACCTAATTAGTCTCATACGTTGGCGATGTTAAATTAATGTGCGGCGATACATCAGTCGCGACCACCTGTCTGCTCATGTCTCCCTGGTACTTCGAGTGAGGAAATACCTGCGATATTGTAGAATTAGACCGTAAACGTTTACTTGAAATAATGGCCAATTTATTGGAAGAAAGATGACGGGATACAGAAAGAAAAAACGTGTAATATACCTATAAAGCCCATTTTCCTTCCTCCACTAACATCATCGTCATCATCCCTAGCCTGACCTCACCCACTGCCGAGCACAGGCCCCTCTTGTCTTGTGCCGATCTCCACGCTCCTGTGCCAGCCTCATCCAATGTCCACCCGTGATGGCAACAATGTCGTCTGCCCATTTCGCTGCCGGACGACCGACATCTCTTCTTCCCGTCCTTGGACGCCACTCTGTCACAGCCTTACTCGCGCCTTGCCAGGTGTTCTGCCCAACTCCGTTTGAACTCCATGATACACTTTCCGATATCGAAGACCTTCGTACGTCTTCGTATCTCGACGTTTGGAACAGAATCTATTAGCCTGATGCGACACTAACTAGATACCCACAAGATGAACACAGTAGCTATGTTCTTGGACTGTTGGTATACAAATGACGCTTCATTCTGAAATAAAAAGTTCTACTAAACAAATCCATGTCCCAGCTCTAGCTTATCCGTTAATTAAACTAGTTCGTATCGATCAACTCCCGCGCAGATATTAATAGCAGGCAATGACGTCACGCGCCGTTTATATAACCGTCTGATGAGATAAACAGATGTGATCGAGTACACGATGGTCCATGATGGCAGACTAATGAAGATTGCACATAATTATTCTTGATAATGCATACAGACTCTTCCCATGGGGGTGAGCAGAGACTATAGAAGGCCAATTCCCGTAATCAAAAACGTTCAAAATCTGGTCGCTATCTCATCTCAGCGACAATTAATGTCAAAAACTTGTCAAAACTGAGATCAGACTGTGAACGTTCTTAAAATTACAAAATTTGCCCCTCAGACCGCCACCTGCTGCGATCCTTACATACTTACTACTTTTGATTTTATTACTGATAATCTACCTATGATAGAGTACTAGGAAGTAACTATGGCACATTGAGTATGAGAAAAGGTTTGGCAAATAATTTAATTGAATGTTCTGTGTCTCGTATAGTTACTTTGCGAACCTACCTACTATTGTATAGAATCAAGTTCTTCTAACTGAACAGACAGCTGTGCTGCTGGACAGTTTGTTGCGCACTTCTTCCCAGCTCAAGCCCTAGGAAGTGGTGACGGGCGGACGGTTCTCATATAATATCTGACGTCTCAAAGTGCTGATTCTCAGCCTAGTTTAAATATTACTTTTGATTTTATTGATTTGATTGATCTAGGAACTGGGTTTTGCGCCAAAATAGTGCAGAGTTACTTTTCCAAACTGACGTCGGGGTAATTGTGTAACACACTATCAGTAGGAATGGCTTTCATTTAGATAGTTCAACAACATCCATTGCGTTATTTACGTTGTTGAACAAAATTTTTTTTGAACATATGAAGCAATGGATTAGCAATATCCTTCAAAATGATTCAGATAGAGACTGATAGTGTGTTACGCAATTAGGGTGTAACTTACGATGTCATCACTAAACACTACTGATTATAATGTAACTAATTAAATCATGTTTTTGTTTCAGGTAAAAATTTCAACTATGCAGAATTCGGCCCAAACAAGCTAGCATATTCGTATCCCGGGTAAGCTTCTCTTCAGGTTCCTATTCTATATTAGTATCCTGAGTTCCTGACCCACTAAATACAGTAAACGGTGATCTTCGTGCAGAGGGATGCTGTGGATCTATTTATGTTGCAGCAGCGCTCTACGTCACATTACAAAATAAGTTGGCATCACGTAAACGGGATGATGGTGCTATGTTCTATGTTAGAGGGTTTGGCTTCCGCGCTTAGTCCTTCAGGAGGACCATTGTGTGTGCGCCACCTATGTACGTAACAACGTCAATAAGTGCGCTTATTACTCGGACATAGAGAAGATACGTTGCTTCACTACGCAAAAGTTTAGGAAAACCAAAAATAATGGTGGCATGTCTACATTTTCCTTTAAGGACTCGGCGCTCACCCTCTTGCCTTCACCGCATGGAAAAGAGGTGGCGAAAATATTTGAATTTAAATATCCCATGTTTTTAAGCAAAACCGAAATAATCAGACATCCCGTCTTATAATAACAAGACAATTTAAAAAAAAAATGCACACATTACTTGTGGACATTATCTAAAAGAATATCAGTACGGGTATAATAATATGTGGTAAATAGCCGAATTGACGCACGTTGCGTGCGGTGGCCGATGATGGGCGGCGCCCGAAGACAGGGCTATTTATAACCACGTACAGTCAGCATAATATTTTTTAATTATAACGGAAAAAATGCAGTTATCTAATAATACATTACAATCCTTACTGGTAGTCAGTTGCATCCGGTTAGATGGGAAGCCAACCCAGACATAGTTGGGAAAAGACAGGCAGACAGATTGACTCATATTTTAAATGCGATAGTAACTCTGTCTGTCTCATAAACCATAACCTAGGTTAGGACATACATAGGATACGTACTTTTTATCCTAGTAGTAC
Source organism: Apamea monoglypha (assembly GCA_911387795.2). Lineage (NCBI taxonomy): Eukaryota > Metazoa > Arthropoda > Insecta > Lepidoptera > Noctuidae > Apamea > Apamea monoglypha. The sequence goes on along the minus strand of OU426944.1, from coordinate 9,400,500 downwards.
GTACTTTCCGATAATCACGCGGGCCTAGCCGCGGGAAAAAGCTAGTAACACATATTTGAAATCACCTGAGATACAAACCGGATTATCGAATGAAATGTCAGTTAATAATTTTAGATATTATGTGAAAGTAACAGAGTTATCCCACTTTTGTTGCTGACCGTACTAAGAGTTAAATGATGTTGTTATTAACTACAAATTTAATTTATAAACCAGTGCGAGTATTACTTGCGGAAAATTCTACTGTATTTATACAGGGTGAGTCATTGAGATGGGTCGGTATCGGAAAGTCAGAAAGTTTGATCTAAAAAACTATATCGATTCTAGAGCTGGGGAAAACACACTTTCCGTGCCTCGGAAAGCACGTTATGGCGTTGATCCCGGCTGTCACTCATAGATCCTTGACCGGCGTTACAGGTAGTCAGAAGCCCGAAAGTCTGACAACCAATCATGCCAAGGGGTGTCGTGTTACCCAGTAAGTAGTGGCGGTCAGATAATGCGCTCCTTGTAAAATACTGGTCAACTTGTAAAAGCTGCATCCGGTTAGACTGAAAGCCTCCAACGTACTTGGCTAAAGCCTAAACAGGTGATAAGCTTGGGAGACCACAAATCTCATACATGGCTCGGCCATCGTAACAATCTTTTTTCTTTTAAAAGGCTACTTGTTATTGCACCCTGTAGGAATATTGCAAAAAAAATAATGCTTTTTATTTACTTCATCATAATAACACCACTTACTGAAATAAATAATTCAGAACTCACGGAAAACTCAGGAAACCTTTGAAAGTAAACAAATTCCAGAACGGTTTCGGTTTATTCCGAAGTTAAATTAAAATAGGATTATGCTAATCTAAGCTTAGCATTTTGTCTTATTGTCCATCTTTTTATACAAAACAAAGAAAAAAAGATACGCATTAATTCTTTATCTTTTCGATATCTTCAGAGTACATTTTAAGAAACTAAGCAACGATCATTTTCTTAAAACAATTCAATATTTTCCCTCAAAGTACCAGGCTCTCATAACTCCTAAGGAGCTATTCTTTCATTACAAGAGGCAGTAACATACTTCACACAAGTAACGACCATATAAATCCTTTGGGAGACGAATTAAAGATCTCATTAAGCTAACACGAGTAACATGTGAGAGACGTATGAATTGAACATGAGGAGACAATAGAATTTAACATAATTGAATTTGGTCTGAGGACTTTTTGACTTTATTAGGACGCGTGTTGCTATGATACGAGTTTGTGTTCTGTGTGAGGCCTTTGTTCTGCAGACAGGTATTTGTTACTGTTTTTTATTATTCCCGTAGTACCAGCCGCACGGGTCGATCGATCAAGTTAAGCTACGCTTGCCATGGTTGGCCCGTGGATGGGTGACCATCTATACATACCAAGACCCCTTCGTGCCTGGGAATGCACGTTAAGCCGTTGGTCCCGACTGTCATTCCTGGATCTTCGACAGTCGTTACGGGTTGTCAGGAGCCCGATAGATAATCTGACAACTGGTCTTACCAAGAGGTATCATGTTACCCAAGTACCTAACTGGATTGTGGAGGTCAGATAGGCAGTCGCTTCACATAAAGTAAAATACTGCATCCGGTTAGAGTGGAAGCCGACCCCAGTATAGTTGGGAAGAGATAAAATAAAATAAACAGGTGACAAAGTGAATAACATGTCCATTCCATTACTGTAATTTTCCACAATCGGGCATTTTAAAATGAAACACTTTTCAGCTAGACCATTTTATGCAAATTATTTAAATAGAACACCCACCTTCCGAGTTCCGACCCACCTTCCCACCTTTGCGCGTGCCAATTGCGTCAACCAATTATAGGCAGAATTCCTACATTGTGCGTGCAAGCAGAAATTTAAATAAGCTTTGTAAACAGTACGACATAGATCCGTTCCTAACTAGTGTGTCGTCAGCCAGGAAGTGCTTAAGCCGTGACTTTTTCATCTACCTAGTTCATTTAGTTATGATGGTTGTTATAAAGTGCGAGCAACATAGGAACTATGCTGTAGCATATAACTTGATTTGAATTTCCTTAGAATTTACTTTTTTTTTCTTCTCTGTATTTTATAAGTCTAAAGTATAAGTATCTACTGTTCTTGATCTGTCTATTTTAGCTGTAAGTCTCCCATGTTATTTAAATAAATAAAAATAACATATCACGCCTGTAATCCACGACAGGTTATCTACAGATGTACCGAGTACAGCCACATTTCACCAGATAAGTACCAAAATATTTCATCGCATAAAATTAAACTTCTTATTTGAATGTACGAGTACGTACTGCACAAGGAGTGCACGCCCCTTTTTATCGACAAACGTGCTTAAAAATATTTAAAACCTGTATTAAAATATGCACACCACAGCAACCTTTTTATCTCGATTTAAAACTTGTTAAGAAACATCTCTAACAAAGATAGGCCATGCTCCACCGTCGCCGATGGCACTACGGCACTACAGCGACATCTTATGGTACTTTTGGTGCCGCTGAAGAGCCTCTTAGTGACGCTTCAGATCGGCGGCTGGAGGGATTAGGTAGGTAAGGGTTGTCGCACACTTGAAATGAGTGATCTGACGCGCCAAGTCGCGCGGGTAAATAAGGACTTTTCCTGACAATGGGAGATAAAGTATTTGTCATCTTTAGAGATTTTTTGGTGATCAAAAGGTTTTATTTTTCTTGACTGGTAAGGTGTGTTTTGCTTAATCGCGAAAAGTAAGGGAGTATCAGTATTTCATATTTTATGAAAAGGTTAGGTAATATTTTTTTATTTCTGTCCATTTTCAAACAACTTGAAATTAAATTTAAATTAACGCAAACATGTCTCGATTCAACATGTAAGATAACGCAACTCAGGCCCCCGAGATACACGCGCTTCTTATACCTAGTAAAGGTGCTCCCGGTTATACAACGTTGTGTAGCACGATAATATTTTATAACAGTGTGTAACATTGTGCTACAACACACAGGTTCAACTCGTTGTATAACATCGTATAACATTCTGTAACCATCAGGTTGGGTCTGCCTTTCGTGGAAGCTGGTAGTGGCTCTAAATGGAGGAAGTGCTTATTGGTTTGGCTTTTATTTTATGTTTGAAAAAACAAAAGAAAAGGCGCTCTTACTGGATGCATCGAACTCTGAAAGCGAGAGAACAGGGAGAATTTTATTACATGAAGTTGTATAACATCCCTAACAATTTATACCCTTTGTTACAGTTTGTTGGAAAAAGTTAGATGACAAAATATTATGCAACATTCTCTAACGTTATATAACTGCTGTGTCGGAGCTCCTTTAGCCATTTTATTTAGTACTTAGTGTTTAGTAAATAGTTAGTTGCATAATAAATCAAATGAAAAGGTAAGGAAACATAAATCTAGTGAAATACATGACACGTTACATTTAGTCATTAAAATAATAGTCGCATGTAGAAAGTTCAATCACAAACATCAATCATAAAATTAACAACAGCTATAACTTGACGCAGTCCACATTACTGCTGCGTTGAGTAGCCCATTACAATGATAAATAATGATAACATATGACGTAACGTTATTAGGCCGTCATTAATTACTGTTAACAAGCCACGGTTGTAGTAATTTAAACCAAATAATTAATATTTACATACATCCATACTCACGAGCCTACACTGAGTACACAAAAATAATTGTATGATGCCATTGAAACAACATAAGACACTAAGCTCAGCACCCTAGCGTAACATAGGTACGATCATTCACAATCTGAATGATTTTGAAGAATATCGCTAACCCATTGCTTCATATGTTCGAATAAGTAGTCTGCTACAACGTAAATAACGCAATGAATGTTGTTGAACTGTCAAAATGAAAGCCATTGCTACTGATAGTGTGTTACGCAATTGCCCCGCAGGTTAGTACGGGCGCGTTTTTTCGCGCACTGGATTTTCAACGCTTTGCTTACCGACGAGAGTTGAAAATCCAACAGTGTTTTTTTGAGGCGCTGGGATGCGCTTTATTGGATTCTCAACGCTCGGCTCAACATTGACAGTTAAGACCAACGTGGGCTAAGAATACTATTACATTATGAATTATATTTCTATAAATTGGTTTAAAAAAAAAACTCTTTTACACTTCAAAAATAACTTATGTTTTAAAACTAGATGAGTTCGGTGTTTCCTACCCGACTACTCTGATAAGAAAGGCCGAAACAAACTCAGAGGTAACAGTCTCTCTTATTTAAAGTCCAGACATAATCTTGTTCAGGCCACATGAGGACCATGCAGATATTTTGAGCTCAAGCTCAATCTTATTGCTATCCTTTACTAACACGAAAACCAGAACGAGATACAAGTACTTAGAAGCAATATAGAGCCGTGAAACTTGACAAGTTATAAATATCAGCAAGTTGTTCAGTGATGATATTATATTTTATGGTTGAACATTTTATTTTGATGGTTTGACTTGACAGGTCCAATTTACTTTAATCGCTATCTGGGGCGTATTTAATCAAACCGACAAACGACAGGCAACAACCTGAGAAGTCCACAGTTTTGCGCTACTTTAATAGATTTTCTGTTTTATTAATTTTGAATTTTTTTGACAAATATAACCTCAAATCAAATCATTTATTCGTTTGTAAACATGGGTAATTTGTACATAGATGTTTCCTTTTTGATTTCGCATCCTTAGTTACATTAAACAGGGCCCTGGTTGTACCTATCTACTTCTAAAATGCAATATTAAGTTCAATTGATAGGTACTTTAATAAATAGGTGCCCATCACTAGACACAAGTCATCGCGCGATCTTTTACACGCGTCTTCAACCCGCGCCATGGAGTGGGCGGCGTCCCTTAGTAATAATATCGACTGGATTATATTTTGCAGTATCTGCAGAGAGGGCGGTGTTAGATCTTGTGCCGTTTGACACTTGAAGATTGCTTCGTAAGGTTATTATCGTATAACAAAGGAGAATGTCGGAATATAATATTTTCAGCGAATACTTTTTACGTTACGGACGCCATAATACTATTTGAAGGTACTTTTTTTCGAGACATCGCCAAGCGGTTAGACGACTCGACTCTTTACGTGACCAGAGGGCTGGCCTGTTTCTTGGCCAAAGAATTAGCATACAACGTGGCAATGCTGCCAGCTTTCTGGGCACTGTTCCTGTTGACACCGATGCGGACGAATTTTTTGATGCCCTATGATTCCTTTGCTTATTTTTTCACATGTACATATTATTTTAAATTTTAGCCTATATAATGTAAATATTATTCGCTGTTCTGATTTATTTTTTCGTAAAATTATAATTTTATGGTTACTACTATGAAATGAAATTATTTATTCTGTAAATAGGGTATTGGAATCACTTTTACAAGTCGTATTTTATAAAAAAAAGTAAGCTAGATGAGGTCGACGTCATATAGGAATATATGACTACTCTGAGAAGAAAGGCAGAAACAAACTCAGAGGTACGGTGTGCTGCGGTTGACCGCGTACATATTTAAAGTCTTGTTTTGATTTCTTTAATAATATTCTTAAGTTTGGAAATGTGCCCAACGTGTGGCATTGGTGATCGCAGAATGGAATAGTTAAATACACTACAAAACACTTCAGCCAGGATTCGACCATTCGCGTAAAACAAACGCAATAAAAATAGTGCGCAGACAATGCGAGTATGTACCAGGCCGCTAAACCTTGTAAGAGGTGTTGCGTTACTATTGTAGACCGCGGGAGTCAGGTGACTCTTTGTGTCTTGTGTAGCCCTAGTAAGTACTTTGCATTTAATCTCAATAGGCATATCATCTACTGACTGAGGGAGCTATATTTTTAACTTTTTTATTTGTAAACACGCAGATACAATATTTGTTGTTATTGAATAAATGAAATGAAATATATATTTAATTGAAATATTTCATTTAACATTTTCAAACTTGTATAAATCTGTATTTGGCGTCCCTGTCAGGTTTAGGCTTGCCAGGCACATGGGACTTAAACGTAACTACCAAAATCTGGCTAACCAAAAACTTCTGTCTACCTATTCTGGGAAAGTGCCCCCTAAACTCAGAACTGTTGTGTGATGAAACGAATCGATTAGCTGGCTTGTCATTCCAACGTTATGAATAATTGTGATGTCCAACTATAATAATGATAAATATTAGGATAATCTACAAGAATTTAAGCACCGCTTGAACTAAAAATCACTAAATCCGTTTAGCGCTAAATATATTCCAAACATGTATCTCGTGACATCTTCAAACTCAACTAAAATATTCGTTGAACTCAAACTCAAATCATTTAATTCAATTAAACCATTTACAGGCCCTTTTGAATTGTCAAAATTAAATAGTTGGTCAGTTAGTCAGAAAGTTGAAGCTAGTTGCCCATTTAAAAACGTAGATCTCTATGGAGAAGAACGGGCAAGAAACTCCAAGGACACTCTTTTAAATATAGATATTTCAAAATCCTGGATACATTATTCTTGATGCTTCTACATGAACGTTTAACTTAATATTAATTTAGTGTTTGTGGTGTAAGCGGGCTTATTTTTTAATTAAAATAAATGACAACCTACGGTGGTCTGTAAAATTCGAACGTAGATTGAATTACTGATGAAACTGAAACTGTAAGAAGTCGCCCGGTCGCAGTGAGCAAGCGTGGTAATAAATTTCTTCTTCCTGTATGAGAGAACCCTTCCCCTGCAGTGGGGAAGTAACAAGCCGGTAACACAAACAGGGTAACTGAGTAACTAGGCCGCCAGTAACTTGATATGCTTCCACTTTGCGAGGCTTCCTTCAGTCTTATGGCTTCTGACAACTGTTCGTATCGATCTGAAGCCGATATGGGCTTATAGGCTATATCGAGGAAGGAATTACGATGACCGAAGTATTTGTACTTACCTGACTATGGGTTAAAAAAAAGAGTTGTGAGTTTACCAGTATGTATATGTATGTATGTCATTTGTAGATCTTTGACAGTCGTTACGAGTAGTCAGAAGCCCAAAAGTCTGACAATATGTGTTACTAAGGGGTATCGTTTACCCAGTACCGGAGGTCAGATAGGCAGTGCTTCATGTAAAATACTGGTATTCAGCTGCATCGGGTAAAACTGGAATCGGATCCAGACAGAGTTGGGAAAAGGCTAGGCAGATGATGATATATGTATGTAAATTCAAATTATTCTATTTCACATAAACCTACATGGGAATTTTGAAACGTCAGAAGCTAGGTGCACGGTTCCAATTGGTCGTTTTCTATGGAGAAGGGGAGACAAATCTACAGTTACTCATTCTCAAATGTACGCATGGATATTAGGTTCCTATTGTCTTTAATGTAAAAGTGTCATCTTATTGAATTAAAATGTTGAAAACTTATTCTGCCTTAAAAAAAAAACAGAACTTTACTCTACGCTAACAGCTTTAGTAAAAGAGCAATAAAATTTTAAGCATTTGCTTCCCGGCCAATCATAGCCAAGCTATAATATCTCCTATACTAAAGCATTCAAGCTATAAAGCATAGGATAACAGCAACACAAGCACGTTCATAATTATTTATGCTCACACCGCCGCTACGCCGTAGCACCGTAGCCCGTAGCTGCTACGGCAGTGTCTACGCATCTGCTACGCCATCTACAAGGCATTGGCTTGCAATAATGATGATTTAGTTCTAAATTGATGGGCTCTTGTGAGTTCCTGTGGGCCTGGTACTTTGTGGGTTAGAAGTGTGCGTATGTTAGGGGGAATAGGCAGAGATAGAGGTGTGGACAGTCGTAAAATAGGTCAGGAGAAAACGGACTAAAGCTCGTTTCCTTGAACAGCGGTGGCCGCCAAATAACGGCCGCAGTTGAGTTTATTGTGTTAAAAAACGAAAACTCTCTAGAAAAACAAGGCAACTTACTTTCATAAGGAAGATTTCAGTGACGTCATTCGACGGTACATTGCAGACGCTATGTGGCAGCCACCGTTTAGGAAATCCTAGTTTTATGGTATTAAATCAATCAAGGCTCATTTCTTATCTCGAATCTGTATAAGAAGAGACCCTAGAGGCAAGGAATAGAAGGAGTAAGCATAATTAAATGATTAAAAAACGTCTAATTTAAAACATAATGTCCCTTTGAACAAACATCTTTCTATCTGCAATAGGATAACGATCCTATAATTCGATAATAAAGCTCCTCGAAATAAATTAACTTTTAAATGAATCGTGATAAATGTGTCATTCATCTACCTAACCTTTTCCTACATTGCGGTTAGCTTCCATTCTAACCAGATGCATCTGAATTACTATTCAGCGGTTCTATTCATCTAAATTACGTGGCTTGACGCGTGTCGGCGACAACAGCAATATCATATGTCTGATGTCGCCTGCAGCCGTCGGTGACTGATGCCAGCGATATGAGCTAGATATAGGCTGAAATGTGCATTGTTGTAATATCAGCTTGCAACTGCAGGACAAACGCCTCTTCTCATACTGAGAAGGGACGAGCATTGATCACCACGCTTGCTCATTCCGTGTTTGAAATTTGAGACTGTTATGTCCAGGGTTTGTCCCTTGATGCATAATAATAACATTAAGCCTGTGTTCCTCATAGGTGTGGGCAGCGGCAAAGGTGAGTATTTCTCCCTAAGGCATTACGATTTGATTTAAAATTGCTGTGGGCGCTCGAATTAGAACTCTCTTAGGTAGATTAAGTTCAGCCGTATTTGCTGTAAGGAAAATAAGGCAGATGTCTGATATAGTCACGTGACGTACGTAGCTAGTTTACTACCTACACTTTGCTTTTTTTTCAGACAGCAGTGTGGTGGCTCAGTGGTAACGGCCCTGACTTGGGAGTTGTAGATCATAAGTTCAAACCCAGGCAGGCGATTTATATTGTGTAAACATTTACATCACTACTGCTCTCAAAACGGTGAAGGAAAACATCGTGAGGAAAACGACATGTCCTAGAACCAAAAATTCGAAGACCAACCCGTACTGGGCCCGCGTGGTAAATTATAGCCCACTTTCTCTCGAAGAGAGGAGGCTTGTGTCCCAGCAGTGGGAACGATATAGGCGGATTATGCTTATTTCCACAGTCGAGAAAAATATCAGATGTCTTTATACATTTTGTTAATTTATATGGCCAAAAAGAATTCTTTTTGCGATTACAGGATTGTCTCAAAGTAAAAATTGTTCATAATAATGAATACAGTGACCACTTAAAAGGCTGAATAAATTAAAACTAAGCTTGTGTAACTTGGTTTTCGGAAGTCAGGCAACCGCGCAATAAAACAAAAAAAAAAACTTTTTGTCAAAAAGAAAAAAACTTCATATTTTGTCAAGCGGGTAGATACACTTGACAAAATATGAAGTTTTTACTATATTGGGCCATTCAGAGCCAGTTGATCATTTACAAGGCAACAAAAAAAAATCCACCATTAAGTTTTCAATTTATATAAAATAATAGTAGGCGATATTTTGTATCGAGCTTTGACATGAAACAGTACTTACACCACTTTAAGCACGAAATCATAATTAATCAATTTACTACCTTATTCTTAACTCATTTAAGTCACTAATTGCTGAACATTAATCATGTACTCACATCCTGTAATTAAATGAAGTTAACTTTCAATTATACACCTTACCCCTTTTGACATAGAGTTATAAATTATTTAACGCGATCATGAGCTTAAATCAAATATTGTGATATTCGTATCACTTAATTTTACACCCTATAACAGTGGCAGTAAAGTTTTAAATCCCTTAACATTTATCATAGATGTGTCCATACTAAACGGCTATTTTAAACCTTAGCATTAAAGAAATAAGGTTGTAAATCATTGATGCTATGTAATGGCAATTTAATATTCCTTGGATTTATGAAGAAGACGGTAATTAAGTTAAATTATAATTAATAGACAAGCCTTTTGTCTTATGAGACTTGGCAGACGAATATTTTAGGCAATAAACGTTGTATGCTGAACATCGGGACGTCCCAATGAACCCTCTAGTCGTCTTTTACGACAGCCACTGATGAAAGAAAATGTCATCAGGTTCTCAAGTATTCTTCTTTCCATCTATTGCTTTCTATTTACAACTATAAGTAGAGCACAGCAACATTTTAAGTTAAATGTACAGTCTATAGGAGCAGTGGTGGGCCCGTGGTAACGGAAGTTGTAGGTCGTAGCTTCGAACCCAGACAGGCGCTTTACTTTGTGAAAATTATTTCATCACCACTGTTCTCTAAACGGTTAAGGAAAACATCATGAGGAAACAAAAATTCGAAGACATGTGTGACATTCTCCAACCCGCACTGGACCCGCGTAGTGGATGGCCCACTCCCTCTCACAGAGGAGGAGGCCTGTGTCCCAGCAGTGGGAACGTTATAGGCTGATCAATAGTATGATCTACGCCCTCGCAAGAGCCTTCAATGTAATTAGTACCTTAGTTGGTATTAATGAATCATCTAAATCAGAAGACTTAAATTTTTGTTTTATCCTGATTCCAAAGCATGGCTTATTAAATGTTCGTGTAGTTCATGAGCCGTGACGTAGTCTTTATATTTATTTCTTTTATTCTTCAATATTGTTGCCATCGCGGATAGAACGGACGAGGCTGGCACAGGACCGTGGAGATTGGCACAAGAAAAGAGATGGGAAGGTATCTGCGATCCTCTACTGCTGATGTTCATAGGAAACGGCGATCTTCACTAAGATGTAATTAATTACCAGATACTACAAAAATTACCTTTTTAATATTTTTCTAGTCAATTAAACAACGCAAATCATTCAAATTACCTCCAAAACTCTTAACAAAGACAAAAACGTCCCTCACAATAATTTCTAAGCCGCATAACTCGCAGCTATCAAAAGCAGACGAAAACTATAATTAATCTGAAGTTACGCAAACGGGAAGCGAACCCGTCACCCGCAGGGAGGCGTGTCCGCGGAACATCAATAACGTGCTGAGACCACGGCACTGGAATGGACAGGACTGTCCCGACTTCTGAGGGGCGAATGGACATTGTGTAGTACTTGGGTAATTTGATATTCGATTTGCGGCTTTTCGACCATTCGGGAACTAGATACTTATCCGGTCGAAGTTATTTGGTTCTGATAAAAAGTTTTTTTTTTGTATGGCTTACAGTTCATATTCATATTCGTTTATTTGCATTCCACAAGGTATAAAGATGTTCACAAAAGGCTTACAGCTAAGAGCCGTTGCAGACCCTGTCAGAGCATAGCAAAGTCATTTGTAGATCTTTGAAAGTCGTTACGAGTACTCAAAAGCCCAAAAGGATATCGATTAACCAAGTATCTGGGTTGATTCTAGGTCAGATAGGCCAACGCTCCATGTAAAATACTGGTATTCAGTTACATAAGGTTAGGCTGGAAGCCGTCCCCAAAGGCTAGACAGCTGTTGGAGTGCAAACAAGCAGGCCCCCACCTGCAGTACCAGAGGCATCCCAGGTGCGTTGCCATCCCAGAGACAAAGCTGAAATATCTCAATCATGTGCTTGTAATCACCCATACCCTTCAAACCGGAGGACAGCAACGCTGCATGCGCAGAAATAGGTAGTAGGTGGTTGTAGGAACATTTTCTTATAGGCATTTCTTTCATTTTCTATTTTAAAACATTGGCTATATCGGAGCTAAATTTCGAACAAAGCGCTCTACCACTCTATGTAGAGTTTTGAGTAGATACAGATGTAGAGTCGAAGCCTCTGAAGTATCCTTCATATTGGACTTCACTACGCGGGTCCAGTGCGGATAGGTGGATGTCAGATGTCTTCGAATTTTTCGTTCTAAGACATGCCGATTTCCTTTCCTACTAGGCCCAAATCATTGAAACACGTACCTAGATATAAATTGGCCCTATCGACTGGAAGAAAGACTAAGTATGTCGTAGTTAATTCTGCCCATCCACGCCTTCGGAGAATACTTACACGCATGATGGGACATTGCCACATTCACGCATTGGTATTATTTCCTTCCTAGTCAAAGGTCGGGGGGGCGGGGGGGGGACGTAACATAAGTAATCATCAAGCAACGCTTCTTGGCGGAAGAAATAAGATGGTGTTCATAATCACTTCTGTAATCACCAACCCGTCTTGAACAAACGTGGTGCTCGATGCTCGCCTTCTCTGTGTGAGAAGAGGCCTTTGCCCAGTAGGCTAATTCCCGTAATTAACGTTCAAAATCTAGTCACAATCTCATCTCAGCGACAATCAATGTCAAAAACTTGTCATAAATGTAAGGAAATTAGAGGTATTTTTGACAGATTGAGACTGTGATCAGACTGTGGACATTCTTAAAATTACGAGAATTGCCCCTCTGTAGTGGGACAATAATTCAAAAATTCAAATTCAAAAATCATTTATTTCAATCCATTTAAGATCATATGTTTTACAACTGATATAAAATTAAAATTTTAATCACAATAAATACATATACTTAAAAATAATTACTGAAATAATATAAATTAAATTAAAATTATAAAAATAAATTAAAAACATAAAATAAAATAAAAAATGATTAATAGTACGCCTGTCTTTGAGTCATTTGTTTGTTTGTCATTACATTAATCATATAACAACGGTTAATGTACTGACAATCAAACCTGTTCGCAAATACGAATAATAGGGTGGTATTATTATTTAAATTATACTAGTGGCACTATCCCCCGGACGACCTGCTTCACAAACAACTATACTTCGAAAACTTTGTATTTCAGTAGAAAGACAGGTTGTTACAAAAGGGTGTCTTAATAAAAGCGTTGTCATGGCAACGGTTTCGTTATTTCGATATTTAGAACACGGCAGACAGTATTGATTTTCTACCTCTGCTTTGTTCAGGTGATTATTTTTAACTTATGAAAGGTGATTTGTGAAAATACGCGTCAGGTAACCTCTCCTTCTCTTTTGACGTCGGTATCCTAGCCTGTTCGCAACCATGTTATGGTGGACGTCACGTCTAACTAGATGCTTCTAAATAAAGACTTAAAGATTTGTAGAATTAATACCCGTTATTAATTAAAGAGAACAGTGGTGGTCCAGTGAAAACGGCCGCGACTTACGAGTTGTAGGTCGTAGGTTCGACAGGACCGGTGTTTTACTTTGTGGAAATTCATCACCACTGCTCTCAAAACGGTTTAGGAAAACATCGTAAGGAAACTGGCATGTTTTAGAACCAACAATTCAAAGACATGAGACATCTACCAACCCGCACTGGGCCCGCATGGTGGATCACGGCCCACTCCCTCTCGCAGAGAGGGCCTACATGTGTCCTAAAAATATGTAACTTAGTATTAGCCTATGATTGACCCAATACATCATCATAAAATCCTCTTTTCATGCAGAGTAGAAACAAGCATACTTACCTTATTGGTTCAGTAATATGGTGCTAGTGCTCGCAACCGGCGTGCGTGTGTGACCAGATAAACGTAAACGAGGCAAAACAAGTATGTAAGGGTCGTTGCTGGTGGCTGTAGTTTCTGCCTTGCCTGCCATGGGAAGAAGGCGGTAGCTTATGTATATGTAAAAAACAATTACAATAAAAAAAAACCATGTTAAACAACAACTAATGCCTAATTAATTAATAAAAATAACAAAATTATATCCTAACTTAACTAAAACTATTCACGAAGTAAAATATGGCTTCGAAAATTCATCCACATCGCTGTCGCCTGGTAATGTACCCAAGAGACTTGCGGCATTGCCACATTGTATGGCAATATTAAAGATGTAAAGTTAAAACTGTGGCGCTGCTACCAAAGGAACAAGTTCCTAATTGTTCAGACCACCACGACTGTTTCTCAATAAAAGCATATCATAACATGTAGTTAGTTTCGTCACCGATACAGTTATTATATCGCTTCGTGTCGTATCGGCTAGTAACTGTATATAGCGGTACTGTTACGTTATGCGTTATAACGGTTATATTATGGTTATGTGCAAGGCAGTCGTAATGGGTATCAGTGTTAACATGGGTGGTCATGTCAACGAAGGTTTATTTTATGAGGTCTTGAGTTTGCATACGTAAACTCACGCCTTCATCCCATGAGTGTAGGCAGGAACTGCGGAACATCACCTGCTACGATACTTCCATACATGCACGCTGGCAACCCGGCCATGCGTGTATAACATTCAGAAAGGAACCTTTTCTGAAGACCGTTAGGTTGATGTCTAAAGTATCATCATCTGCGTAGCCTTTTCTTAACTATGTTTGGGTCGGCTTCCAGTTTATCCAGATGCAGCTGAATACCAGTATTGTACATGGAGCAACTGCCTGGTAAGTTATTATAATCAAATCATAGCAAACCCGCAGAAAAAGACTGCTTTGTTGGTCCATTAGTTGCAAGCGAGACTGCTGACCATGTGGTTCTGGATTCGATCTCTGAATCGGTTAGTGTTATTTGGATGTTCCTTCTAGCAAATTTTCAGTAGCAAACCGGAGTCTGGATTTGTCCGAAAAATCGAAGACGTAACATCTACCAACCAGACCTGATCCCGCGTGGTGGACAACGGCCCACTCCCTCTCACTGTGAGGAGGCCTCTGTCGCAGCAGTGGGAATAGGGTAGGCTGATAATGTTAGGGGCAATAGGCTCGTCCCGTATTTCATGGGACTAACTGGGGAATCGTGGATCAATCAAGGACGGTGATTTTACAGGATGACTGATTTTATGGTTGGTAGGTATAGTTACTCCGACATAAAATATTGTCAAACAGCTCGTACCGTCTTTAGAGGTGTAAAAAAGAATGCTTTTACTTCATCATGCAAATTAGAAACAACAAAAAAGCATCTTCGAATCCCTGTAGAATGTTAATGTAAGATAAAAACCCGCCAAGACGGCGCTAACCGCTCTGTAATGATATACTAATGACAACGCCATCTGTTGGTGAGAAGTTGGAACTAAGTGGAAAAGTATATTCTTACTTTTTGCAGAAAATTTGTATAATGAGAAAACAGAATGGTTTGTTTTCCAAATAAACGGAATGGAGAAAAAATTATTTCTTAAAATATTCTCTTAATCATAATTTAAACCTGTTCCGATTTCTTTAAAAACTACTGATAGTTAGGTAACGGTTAAAAAAACACTCGTTTTTCGCCAACATCTAAACGTTAAGAAAAAATCTATGATTGACAAGCAAAACAGCACTTAGGTACAAACCTAAGAATAAATGTTATAAACGTAAAAACTCACTTT
This sequence comes from Apamea monoglypha, assembly GCA_911387795.2. Lineage (NCBI taxonomy): Eukaryota > Metazoa > Arthropoda > Insecta > Lepidoptera > Noctuidae > Apamea > Apamea monoglypha. The sequence goes on along the minus strand of OU426944.1, from coordinate 9,385,325 downwards.
CACACAGCCATAAAATCGATTCACCAAATAACAGTTTTTACGTGACTTTCACATAAACATAACGAAATGGGGAAAATAAATGTCACAATCAACTACTCGTAAAAAGAAAAAGAAGATCGGTTTTACTTCGAAGACTGAAATATTTACTGAGTCGTTTCGATAACTTTTTAAAAACATTTCAAATTATGTTAAAGTCGTGTTTTTTTGACGATTAGGTTTCACGAAAGTATTAAATATCTTAATAGACCAGACAGAAAAGTTGACAGCGTGAAGGTGACTGTCATAGATGCTTTAATCTCTGTTCAAACTGATGCGCATCCCGCACGGGATGCGGGATGAAATTCGCTTGCGCCGATTTTGTCAACAAACTGAGGGGCAATTCCCGTATTTTTAGGAACATTCGCATTCTAATTTCAGTTTCAATCTGTCAAAAACACACTTATTTCCCTACATTTTTGACAAGTTCTTGAAATTGATTGTCGCTAAGATGAGACTGCGACAAAATTTTGAAAGTTTCTAATTACGAGAATTAGCCTTCTGGTATAGGCGCGAATCGCGTCCCGCGGAGTGTTCGCCTTTGACCAGCACCCTAATTACGTACCACACTCTCAATCATAATCTGAATCATTTTAAAGGATATTGCTAATCCATTGCTTGATGTTCCAAAATTTGTCTACTCAACAACGTCAATAACGCAATGAATGCTGTTGAACTGTCAAACTGAAAGCCATTGCGCACTACTGTTAGTGTGTTATTTAAGTAGTTAAGCCTGAGTTTGATTTAAGTAAGAAACCCAAGTTAAGTTATACTGATGAACGCACTGTACTAAAAATGGTTTAAACACAAGCCAATAAAGTTAACACCTTCGTAGTTAACATCCTTTAACACGTAGACATAAACAAAAAGCCCTTATTCTCACGAGCACCTATAAACACACCTGTTTCCTTATACGAGTACACATTGGTATTTGGGAAGCAAATCCTGCTTTATGGTGATAGAACCTCAGTTGTATGCGCTCCTGGTACCTCTGTAGCTTACTGACTTTATGTTATCCCTGCGTGGATGGAGAAGGGATGATAAGTGAGGATGAGATGTGAGGTATAGGGAAATTGATTCCAGGGTATGGTATTTTATGGTGTTGAATATAAAGTACAGTTTTAGGTCTTATACGTGGCTTCTTAATATTTCTAGACCAGGTATAACATCCATAGAGAAAGCACACATGGGTTTTTTTTGTTTATTTTAAACCAAGCTTTTTCCATATTTAGAGCACTCTCACAGACGAGATTGATCTAAGACCTAAGAGATCCTGGGATGGAGCTGTGAGATCATTCAAGCTGGGGACTGCTCAAGCAAGAGTAATAATGTATGTATAAATTTTTCCAGCGGCTTCGCCCGCGTGGTGGGCGGAAATTATGCCACAAAAACGTACCACCGGGATAAAAAGTAACTTATGTCCTAACCCAGGCCCTCGTCTTCGTGCCAAATTTCATCGAAATCCGTTCAAACGTTAAGGCTTGACAAAGTTACAGACAGAGGTATGAAACACAAATCAGATTCATATCAGCCTGTTACTGTCAGACAGCAGAAGAGACAACTCATACATCGAAGGATTGATCACCACCAGCTAGCTAATAGTATATGCTTCACTAAACACTAACAGTGCAAACAGCACGATTAACGACTGCACAGTCGCACACAGTCGCACATAATGAGATAGTCGCGATTTATGTACTCGCCCTTATCTGTGTACTGCGGGGCGGGGGGCATGGTGACAGCGTTAGCGGTAAGCGGACCATGACACTAATTAGGTATGAACTAGATTTTTCGGTGAATTAGAACAGCCTTTACAAGTAGCTATACTTATTTGACATCGAAACGCTAAGAAGAATAATGAAAAAATATTCGTTCGTTACATCCCCAACTGTCGCTGTTTCCATATTGCTAAATAAGGTCACATTTTTACCATTTATACACTTAACTATTCTAATAGGCAGACCGCAGCCCGTACTTCGTAACATACTCGAAATGATAGTCCCCTTGATTTTGACACTTCAAGGCGTTATTTTTGCTGACGAGCAGTCGAATTTCTCAAACATGTGGAAGCAATGGATTTCGTAGTATTGTCAAATGAAAGTAATTTGTTTTCCGAATATTTCCGAGTTACGCAATTAAGGTGACCAATCAATTATAATTTTTGTTCCGTTTTGAATGTAACCCCGCTAACCGTAGTAAAATAAGAGGAAGAGGTAAGATTCACTCAACACCACTGACCACTGCGCCAAAACCATCGCATTAAAGAATCAGTTTCATTCTCATCGCTACGCGCCTGTTATCGCTGCGCGTCTCGTGGGGCCGCGGTCTTATCGCCCGCTACATTTAGTATTAATCCGAGCACGGAGGCTCATCTCATATTTATTGGAAGAATGCTAGATTCCGCTGAAGAATTGTTTTCACTGTAGCTTGTAAGAAATGAAAGGGTTTATTTTTGAAGCGGGCTGGCTACATTGTATAAATACACTTCTTGAAAGTGTTCCATTCTTACTTACATATATGGTTCATTGTAGCGGCAATATTGCTGTTAGGTTCTCTATTAGGAATTTGTCAGTAGAAGCCCGGAGTCTGCATTTGTGTCCGGTTGATAGTAAAAGGCTCGCCCCCGTGGGATTTAAAAGTACTTGTACCCATATTTCTCCAAGTACGATCAAGTCCCAGGTAATGAGTTTTTTTTACACCCTGTAAAGTGTACACTTTACAGGGTGTAAAAAAACTCATGACCTGACCGTTATCTACGCATACTGTACATAAACTAAGTAACATTTTTCTTTGGTGACCAACTAAATCGATGTTTACAGCAGCGCGCAATGTAACGCACGCAAAACATTGTGCTCTGTGCTAGTAACGGTACAGGGGTTTTGAGGGGTAAAGTTAAGTTGTAAGTACCTATAATATTACCTTGTCTTCATGAACATGGTTGGAACTTTGACCTTAAATATCTCCGTAACCAGAAGGCAAACACAAGTGACTCTCGGCTTCGACCGTTACGAGTATTACGTCCCTGCCGACTCCGAGGAATACAGACGGGCTTACACGTAATACGCATAATTTTTTCTCAAGGTATAAGCGCAATAAGAGAAGGACAAATTATCTGTCTATCTGTAGAGACATTGCGTTTTATACATGTCAATCTGCCTGCCTTTTCCCAACTATGGGGTCGGCTTCCAGTCTAACCGGATGCAGCTGAATACCAGTATGTTACATGGAACGACAACCTATCGGACCTCCACAACCCAGTTATTAGGTAATACGATACCCCTTGGTAAGACTAGGTTGTCAGCTTCTGACGACCCGTAACGACTATCAAAGATCCAAGAATGACAGCCGGGACCAACGGCTTAACGTGCTTTCCGAGGCACGGAGGCGTCTCGTTATGTAAAGATGGTCACCCATCCACGGAGCGACCGTGGCAAGTGTAGCTTAACCTGATCGATCGACCCGTGCGGCTGTTATTACTTAGCCACGAGCCCCCTTTTGCTTAGCGTTTTATACATGTATAAGGAAGAAAAGTTAATTACCTTCGTAACCTCCAAAATGACAAACGTCCTCTGAATCCCCATTTAAAGTTGTGCCTGTGTGTGCTAGTATAGTCAATACTGGTGATATCGCGGCGTCGCGTGCTCCGACCGGCGCTGTAATCTATACCATCACGCTAGCTAAGAAACTTGGCCGGGTAGGGGACAAGGTACGATGGTCAGGAATGATAAGTTGATTGCGTTGTGCACTGCAGTGTTATTGCTCGTGAAGATGTTAGAATTACTGCGGTGCCTTGAAGTATCAAGGTTTCGTTTTGCGTCACAAATTCACAATATCATCAATTTGCTTTGTGGATTGCTATTATTATCTTGGATTTGTATTTACCTTCTACAACAAAGCTATTTCTAGTATAAGACTCATCATGGTAATATGAATCTCAAGTTTTTTCCTTTGTGTTGAAACACCTGACGTGACCAAAATTTTGTCTAGACTTTAAAAAAGACTGTGACCTCTGAGTTTGTTTCTTCTCAGAATAGTCAGATAGGAAACGCCTACCTCATCTAGTTTTTGGAATATGATTGACGTGTAAAAGTGTTTGTGCAAACCTACTTACAAAATAAAATCATTTATCATTTACTTCCTACTAATATAATAAACGTGAAAGTTTGTATGGATGGATGGATGTTTGTTACTGTTTCACGCAAAAACTATTGAACCGATTTGGATGAAATTTGGCACACAGTTGGTTTATAACCAGGATTAACATAATAGGATAATTTTTATCCCGATATCCTGACGAGATCGAAAATTATGCGGATGAAATCGCGGGGCGCAGCTAGTAAAGAAATAATATAATTTAGGATTTACGGCCATCGGGGCCGAATGTCCACTTAGTTTTTCGAGACATCGCCAAACTCTTCACGTGACTGGCCGATTTTTTGTCTTTTGGGCACTTTTTCTATTGACACCGACGCGGACGAATTTTTTGATGCTCTTTGATTCTTTCCCGTCCTTTTTTATATACTGTTTTAAAATGTAGCCAGAGAAATTACCGTTTTTGATAAATACAAAATCACGTAGCTAAAATAGTCACGAATTGAAAACTGACCGTAATTTATTCCTCAATTCTATTTCCCACAACCGGAAGCTGGGAGATAACCCAGTAATATCCCAGTGCATAGTTATCGCTGCATCCGGTGGAGCGCGTCGATTTCTGCTGTCCGAACCGATGCACGATGCTACGCTTGTGGTTAGTTCCGTGCTACGCTGGTGGAAAGGGCGAGGTTATTCGTTTTAATGGGATGAGTAATATTGAGATGGACTTTTGTTTAGGTATGAGTTTTTCTAGTTCTTACCATTGAAGATTGCAGTTTTTCTGCACATACATACATATCCAGCCTGTAACGTTCCCACTGCTGGGACACAGGCTCTCTATGGGATTCACCACGCGGGCCCAGTGCGGGATGGCAGATCTCACACGTCTTCAAAATTTTCGTTGTAGGACATAGGTTTGTGTTGGTTTTAGGTTCTGCTATAAGAATGTGTTAGTAATTTAGTACCTAGGTAGTAGTAGAGCTGTTAGTGAAGGAGCTCGTCCGGCGAAGTATCGAGTACCTTGTTCAATGATCCAGTACTACCACCACACCTATTTCCGGACGGAAATAGGTGTGGTGGTAGTACTGGATCATTGAATCACACAGCATCGCTACTTGAGGACCTCAAGTAGCGATGCTGTGTTCCAATTTGATGGGTACATGCCAGTGAAGTTAAAGGCACATAAAAAATGAAAGTGTTTATTCACAGACACAACATTGTTACAATAAATATTACCTCTACCAAACTGTAACGCAGTTACCTTATTTTCGACATTTTAGCGTTATCTCTAGGATGATAACTTCTAAAAGAAAATCTGCGTCAGACACTTGACTAAAAACTGAATGAAAGAAGACTGTTCTTTCGTTAAATTTTTAGGCGAGCACATTACTACAGTTTGTGCCTAGCCTGGTTGGTGATCTTAGGCTGCATTCACTTCGATAACACTTAGGATGTCCAAACATTTACAATTTTAGCGCGGTTCATAAAAGGCATAAGATAAATGGACGTTGACGACCCTAAATAAAAATAATATGTATATTCCTTGTATATTCCTCCCCTGAATCAAAGCGGATAGCCACCCCAATTACTAGGAGCGCATAAATACGGACAACTTTCTGCGAGTCAAACAATACAGCGAGGTCAGAAGGTTCAATACGGTTTTATTTAAGTTAGAAAGTGATGGAATGTGCATAAAGTGCGCAAGAGAGAAAGAAAAGTGTTGAAATTTCGAAGATGAATAATAAATAATATACATAGCTATTCACAAGCACTTGTACGCTTCCGTATCAGATCGAACGAACATCAATCAATGTTATCGTAGGAGTCCTCTAAACGCTGTTCGCAAGTCCAAAACCCGAAAATTTTGTCAGTTTATATCAAATAGATGACCGCTATTCTTCCAACTGCTGTTCGCTGTCGGGGGCAAGGCAAATCAGGTTATCGAAATGTGTAATGTTTGATACGATATCCTGTCGGATGGTTGTGAATAGCTATGCAATTGCCATTTTTGAGCGTGCGGGCTCAAAAATGACAATCGTCATCCCCACCCCACCATAAATGAAAGCCTTGGACCATTTACACAACAAGGCTTTGAAATAAGAGCACTCGAAATAAAAAAAAAATTGCTGCATGGTTTAGACTTGGCTCTGAGTATAAACCTTGATTTGTAATAATCCGGTACAAAACCAGCCTATAGGCCGCTCTTTTATTTTGTAGGAAGAATCGCGATATCACTTTGCCCAACACCGTGATCGAACCCAGGTCCTCTCACCCAGAAATCGTACTAGTACTTTGCTAGGAGGCATTATTTCCAGGATTTTATATTATTCTTTTTCGCAGACCACACAGACTTGTCCTTCTGTGTTTTCCTTCATATTAGTTGCCCGGCTTCTCCGGTAAACATCCCGGGCGTCAGTCTGTCTGGCTATATTGATTGCGTAGATCCGACGCGTACGAATACGGCGGCGATACGACGCGACTCCGACCGATACGCACCGCTCGCGTAGTAATCACACTTCTTTGGCTTCTGGTGGGTAGAATGGGATTCGTTTCAAGGTTTATTTTTGTATATTTTTTATGGTTTTAGTATTGACTTATGCTTAATGTAAAACATTATATTACGCTGACATCTAAAGTAAATTGATAATAACGAAGACATTCAGTATCTTGAATCTCTATGTATATAAGGAAAATCACAAAAAAATATATAATCTTTGTTTTTTACCGACGTCAAGTATAGGGAAGGCAGGTTTTCATTTATATGACCGACTACCTACGCCCCGCAGTTTCACCGGCATAAGTCTCGATGTTGTGGGAATATCGGGATAAAAGATATCCTGTGTCCTAATCCAGGTCATCGATGTGCCAAATTTCAACCAAATCCGTTCAGCCGTTTTAGCGTGAAAGCGTGACAACCAAACATACAAAAAATCTGTCTTTTCTCCTTATAATCATAGTGTAGATGAAGCTATCGAAGTTAAACAAACAAGCCGTAGTCCTACCTGACTAAATTCTACATAAAAGTCATTTCCGCTGCATTACCGACCTTAACAACAAGTAGAAGCAGCCTTATGTGACTGTAACGTCACTGGCATTACCACCCATAAAGATAAAGATTAAATTGCTTATATGCCTGTAAAAAAAACGTAGGACTTAACCATAAATGTGGGTGTGCATACACCTCTGCCGAGCCCTTCCGTGCGTGATGTTATGTTTATGTTATGCCTGTAAAATCCCTACCACACTTCAAACCGGAATAGTAGCGCTATTTACCTTTGTTAACAACGCTAAATAGCGGTGCTATTTCGGCTTTTACAATGTGTTTACCAAATGGCAATTGCATTGTGTACTCACTCATCACAAATGTATGCGCTATCTGTCGGAACATAGCTCATGTCCCATACCCCGTTACATATAACACCAGTGATAGTACACAATAATATACAAAGTGGATTCATAAGGGATGGTTTTAGCCGTTGTAGCTACTGAAAACCTTTTTACGGCTATTGTCCTTAGCTTTTTGAGAAATTTGACCTGTATTTACAAATTTAAAAAAAAATACAGTCTGCAAGAAAAGGTAATTGATTCAATAACTTTTGTTCTTGCCAATCGATTCTGTTTCCTAAAAGGATCAAAAAGCTCTATTTGATCAATAGAATGTTAGAAATTGAAATATTATCTATTCTGTGCAGGGAACAGAGGGGCAATTTCCGCATTTTTAAGAGCGTTCGCATTCCAATATTCGTCTCAATCGGTCAAAAATTCAATCAATTTCCCAAAGACATTAAATTATTTACTTAACAACAATTTCTCAACATTTTTGACAAGTTTTTGACATTTCTGAGTTTGTTTCGGACTTTCTTCTCAGAGTAGTCAGATAGGAAACGCCGACCTCATCTAGTTTTTAAAATATGATTGACGTGTAACAGACTACTGACACCCCGGACTACTGTCTGACATTAAAGACATCTATTCTATTCTAAAAGTGTTTGTGCAAACCTACTTACAGAAAATAAATCAATTATTATTCATTTATCATTGATTGTCGCTGAGATATTTTTAAGGTATTTTGAAATCTCAAAAGACTTCCTCGTCCAGACCATTCACCCTTGTACCCATCCCATACAGGGCTGTGCCACCTTACCGAGTCATGTTTACGAGGGCACGTGTCTTCGAGCCGGTGGCGACACCTTATTGCATATTGCTTGCCGAATTATTACACCAATAGGGCTTTATTACCGATCATGGTTTAGCTAGGAGCACCCATAGTTGATAATAGTTTGATAATATGCCAAGTGTGTAGCGAAATAGTTGAAGATATCGTGTCGTCATCGACTTTTAAAATAATATTGACATGAAGGTAGCATGAAGCTCTGTCCGCAGCTGTCTTAGAAGAAGGTTAATTAATGTTTTTAGTAACCAATATCCGAAATCAGAGGAGGTTATTTTTACTAGCCTACGCGGTCCCACTCCTGGGCAAAGGCGTCCCCCTTCCATCTCTCGCGAGCCTGTTCGCGAGTGTGTCCTTCCAGTTTTGACGGAACCTATCGATTTCTTTATTTATTTTATTATTTATGTACACACAGTAAAATACATAGGGATACGACATAATTGTAATTTGAGTTTGTAATGTGTATTTTTTTACTAATGGGAAGTACGAGTACATAAACGGTATTTGCCTAGCTTAGGCATCTGCCTAAGCTTGCAAGATTCTTAACAATTTTGATAAGAATCTTTTGAGCGATGGTAAAACCACATAATGCTTTTTTTTATTTTTATTAGCCTTTAATGTCCCACTGCTGGGCAAAGGCCTTACGTATCTCCTCTCTCCATCTCTCTCTGTCCAGCGCTGCCAAGGACCAAGCTTTATTAAATGAGTCCAGCTCAGTATCCATAGGTGACGATACTCAAGCAGTTGCCTTGGACAGCCAACCTCGCTTGGAACCTTGCTGACTGGCTTATCTTAAACCATGAGCTATTTGTGTAGTACACATAAAGAGCTTGACAGTCTACAACAATTATGTTGAGCTTAGTAATAATATAATCAATAATAGTATATGTGATATCAGTAGCAGTGGTGGCCTAGTGGTAACGGCTGCGACTTCCGAGTTGTAAGTCGTAGGTTCGAACCCTGACAGGCGCTGTACTTTGTTTAAATTATTTCATCACCACTGCTCTTAAAACGGTTAAGGAAAGCATCGTGAAGAAACCGGCACATCTTAGAACCAAACATTCGAAGACGTGACATCTCCCTGCCGCGACAGCGTGGTGGATTACGGCCCACTCCCTCTCATAGAGAGCAGGTCTGTGTCCCAGCAGTAGGAGCAGTATAGGCTGAATATGCTATACTTATCAACAATTGAAAGGCAAGGGTCACCACTCAGACCGTCTCTTCCAAAATACAAAATTCATCCAACATATCAAAAAGGTAACTCGCTGAAATAACATGTTATTTACGTCCACGATAAAATCATTAAGGATTCCATAAAAGAACCTTATACATCGCAAACCCATTTCCAGCAGCTGTCATCAAAAAATTAGCCAACGTTGCAGAAAAGGTTAGAGGGCCGTGATTGAGCGATGGCCGCCGATCGGATTAGAATATTTCGGCCGTTACAGCCACGTGCCAGTCATGGCCGCTCGTAACGGCCGAGAATTTTACGGTAAATTACTTCCTAGGTAGCTGAGCACTGTATGTAAATGTGTGTAGTTAATAGCTTTGTTTTAGGTAAAGGGCAAAGGTTTGACACGAAAATGGAGTAACTAATTGCCTATTTGTGAGCCTTTGTTGTTACGAGTATGAGGTTGCTATTTTATATTTAGTTTACACATATTAGATGGTGCAATGGGTTGGAGAAAACAATCGACCAGTTGTCCACTTAAGCCCTGGATCGAAAGAGCTGGAGGTCACGGGGAGAGGCCTGAGCCCAGCAGTGTGACGAAGCAGGCTAACAGTAACACATATTACAAGAGGAACATGAATATATAAGAATCCTAGCAGGTAGAATTCTGTATAGTTTCTGCGTACCCAATTAATATGTCTAGCTAGCCTTTTCCCAACTGTGTTGGCTTCTAGTCTAACTGGATTCAGCTGAATAGCAGTATTTTACATGGAGCGACTGCCTGTTTGACCTCCACAACCCAGTTACTGGGTAACACGATACCCCTTGGTAACACTGGTTGTCAGACTTTTGGGCATCTGACCACCCGTAACGACTGTCAAAGATCTACGAATGACAGCTGGGACCAACAGCTAAACGAGCTTTCAAAAATCGTATGTATCTACTAAGTATTAAAGGTTAACACATCAACTGCACTGATAAATCTGTAAAGTCAAAGTTCAGTCCTCAAGGTTGCCCCAAAACACGTGTCGCGTGGGTTTTGATTCCAGAAAGAGAGAGAAATACCTGTGTGTAAATTGTTTGTGGCCGGATTGCGGGGAACAAAGAGACAGCGTTCAATTTATTAGTAAAACTATGTTCATCTAAAGTTCATCCAACAAAGACATACAAAAGTTGGGAGCACATAGATATTAATGGTCTTCAACTTTGCATCACACCTTTTAACACAGTACTTGAGCTCCTTAAGTTCTGAGTTGATCTGCATGATTACTGACAAATGCATTCACTGACTGGGCAGGTCACCAATCTACATGGTCTTCACATGATCTGACCAATATTATGTCTGGACTTTAAAAGAGACTGTGACGTCTGAGTTTGCTTCGGCCTTTCTTCTCAGAGTAGTCAGATAGGAAACGCCTACCTCATCTAGTTTTAAAAATATGATTGATGTGTAAAAATGTTTGTACAAACCTACTTACAGAAATAAAATCATTTATCTAAAGTACAAAACAAAACAGCCAGCTACACACCGTTTATAAGCAACACATTACGAACTTATCTAAATGATTACTAAGTATAACAAGTGTCGGTCAGTCCGGCAGCGGAAGGGACCGCCGCGCGCCGCCGCGCCGGTAGGCGTCACGGACTGACTATTGTGAGAAATAGGTCAGGGAAGCGGGGATAGGTAGATAGGTAGCCTGTTTGTGTTGAGGTGTTAGTTTTGATTAGGTGTGATTTGTTTTAATGGTAGTAACTTAATAAGAGATGTTTTTAAAGTCGGAAGGGATTTTTGCTGCCGAAAAGCTAAGTTGTTTTCGCATGATTGTGAAGGCCGACCCCGCGTAACGGGAAAAAGCGAGGCCAAATAAGAAAAGGAATGAAACTTTAATACATACTTAGAACATTTCAACTTTAAAGTTTTAAGTTTGTAACACAACATTAACATATCGTAACTCAAACGTAACGTAAACCGGAACGCTTTTCTGAATCTAAAATTCAATAGCATATATTATCAGTCTGAAAACGTAAGTGCGAAACGAGTATTTACAATTTTAAAACCGATCGAGTTTACGTTATGTTTACTCTGCGCATTCGTGCTAGGCCCACAGGATTTCAACGATGTTCCTTTACCGTAGTATACAAGGTGGCAGGGATATCGACGCGCAAATTGTAACCATGACTTCAGCACATGATTCTGGACTCCCTAGCGTAAACAGTTTTGGGGCGGTTATCAACAAAAAAAAATCTGCTGTCTCATAGAAAGTGCAATATGCAGTCAAAATGTACGGAAAAGCTTTTTTTTTTGTAACCAATGGAAAATTTCAACGCAGAGGGGTTCAGAATCGTGTACTAAATACATGGTAATAGGTTAAGCATCGACGTGCCTGCCACCCTGTATAACCCCAGTTTTAGATCATTAATAAAAGCCCACATGACATCCCAAAATGACATTCTAAACAAGGCAGGTTTTCAACGTGTAACGTATCTCGTGCCTAAGAAACAGGTTCGCAAACTTCGAAGTTTCACCAATTAGTGTTCGAAATAATACGTAACAAACAACTACAATACAAAGTACAGTCTGCAGCTCTCCTCCCACCGCCCATTAATTAAAACTTTCAAATGAATCGCTTCTACAATTCGTTTTCACGAGTTTTATTTTATTTACTTTTTTAGGGTTCTGTACCCAAAGGGTGCCAACGGAACCCTATTACTAGGGCTCCTCTGTCCATCCGTCTGTCTGTCAGCGGGCTGTATCTCATGAACCGTAATAGGTAGACATTTGAAATTTTCCCAGAGTGTGTATTTCTATTGTCGCTATAACAACAAATAATAAAAATTAACGGCGGTCTCGATACAAGAAACGTGTTTTTTGCGGCGTATTTTGCTTTGTGGTACGGATTCCTTCGTGTGCGAGTCTGATTCGCACTTGGCCGGTTTTTTCCAGTTGTTAGATCGTTATTAGTAAAACCTTATTGTGCTATTAATAGTGTACATTAATCATCGCATATCCTCCACGTGCGGCCACACTAGAGTGCCTCCCACAGACATTTACGAATGTGGGAGGCACTCTGTGCAGTGAACCCCAGTACCTTTGCTAACTGGCAAATATTTAAACATCAGCATGATTTTCAATTTCAAAATATTTTAATCCATGCTAATATGAGAAGAATCAATGTTTTAAGTGAGTTCTTCATGTCTGCCTGAACATAGTCTATAGTCTGTAAGCGTAAGTGAACCTACAATGCCTATATAGTCGTAAATAGTCATAATCACCAGATTGTTGATAGCAGTATGTTGTTATTAGCAGACAGGAGGACGCTGCTGCCCACTGCTCCTCTTGGCGTCGTCCCATAGTCGTCTATAAGGCACACACAGAAAGTGTTTGTTCAGCTTTTTCTTTGCGAAAAGAATTTATATTTAACACAACAAACATAAAAAATGCGAACACCAATCCGCCTACAAAGCGCTTTACTACGCGAAGTCTACGGCGTAGAGCTACGATTAATCGTAGCGGCCTACGCCTCTACGAGCGAGCACAAAAATAAAATAAAATGAAAAGAACTTTTTAATACAGAAAAGTTAATTTGATATTCCGTAATACAATACTTTAAGAGCAACATTAAAACAAAATGTAACCCAAATAAAGTAACTCGGTTGATCAATATCATTTGCGACACGAGAGGCGCTGCGCACGAAATTCAATATAACATTGAAATATTTCAATGAGAGTGCGTGGAATCAATAAAGTATCATACCAAATGAGGGAAACCGTCCTGTACATAATTTGATTCATGTCAACAGTAAATTTTGCACAGGGACACTCACAAATAGTCTGCAAAATGAGCGCCCCTCACCCCAGCCGGTAGGCGTAAATCAATAAGTTCCATTGTTCAACTGAAGTTGTATTTTGCGCCATCTAGTAGCGTGTAGATGTACTATTGTGAAGTGTTGTGTCGAGTGAACGGAACCTTTTTGTTTGGAAGTTGCAGCCTATAGATGGCGTTGTACTCAATATTTTGTTTGTTTGTTTCAGGTACATTACAAAAGAATTCATTGTTGGAGAATAGTTGTGGCGGTGTTCCAGATAAGTTAGATTATAAGGCAGATTTATATTCGACTTTTGCTAACACAAATCTTAAAAAAGGCAGGCGTTCACAATGACATTTAGGATTTTGAACATAACACAATCAGACTTTAAACCAAAGTTGTTAGTATTGATTTTCCGCAATTTTCTGAAATGCTCAAACAACGGTTTTCATATTATGTAGGAACCTACAAGGTAATTTATCAGTGTCCTTTCCAAAACCACTAAATTGAGTCCCCGACAGGCACAGCACTATTTTATTGACAGAACAATAAACCGAAGTTCGATTTCACATTAAACGAATCGTAAATAATGAGGAAACGTTTTACGACGTTCCTCGAATTAGTTCCTTTTGAAGAAAATACGATTCCGAACCTTATAGGTTAAGAAGGGTAGGTAGGTTATTGATATTTTTTTCCTTTGCTAAAGTTTCTAATTCCTCAGGAACGTTATTACTTATAGATATTATTTGTTTATATATATTGACTGTACCTAACGATATTTAATAATATATTAATTAAATAATATTCAGACTGCAAGTCCGAAACTATTGTTATCGATAGGTACCTAATTAAGATATATTAAACATAGAAGCTGCTGGTGGACCTTAATAAATAAATAAATATTCTATTAATAGGCCCTACACTAATTTGGTTTTGTGCATGGCTATAACAATTAAATTAAAACGGTATAAGGTATAAAACGTATATTTCTCAAATTAATTAAATTCACTTAAGATGAGAATTCCAAGTTAATCAACTAAGTAAAGTTATTTAGAACGAAAACTAAATATAGAAAAAAAATCATCCGTATTCATTCATCTGTGTAAACAGATGAATATGCGGATGAATTTTTTTCGACGCCGTATTTTAGTTTGTGAATAGTTTTAGTTCTTAGGTTAGGATATGATTTTGTTATTTTTGTTATTAATCTTCTCTTCTGAATAATTTTCTCTCCTCAATACATGGACTACTTTATACATAGATTATTTGTGACATCTACCGACTCTCACTGGACCCTAGAGGTGGGTTACAGCCCACTCCCTCACACCGAGAGGAGGCCTGTGTCCCAGCAGTGGGATAGAGAGTTCCTAGTAACACAAACGTTTACAGAGTTATCGATAAAAGGAAAAGGAGTTGTAGTAGCCCATTGAGTGTAGGTAATTACTTTGTACTGTTATTTGCCTGTTCGTTGCCGATAGAAACGATTATCAATACAGAACAGAATATGCGCCATTTATACTATAAAATCATTTTTTCTTACCCATGTTAATTTATAACAGAACTTAACTCATCGAATCGTAATATTAACCGACATAAATGATATCATAACGCAAAAGTTATGGCTCATTTAATACCCACATCAAATAAATGGAAGGTTCGCCTGAAATATAATTTGAAACAAATTAGAAATCCATTACACGTAAATTACAGAACGAAATAAAATGTTATATTGGAGGACCCTCCAATTTGGGCATGTTTTTTAAATATACCTATCATTGTATTGGTCTTTTTATCCATCGCAGTTACCTATAAGTAACATTGCCACCGAGTTCTGTGCTTTAAAAATCTGAATTCTGAAATCAGTGGAGTGATTGTGTAGCACACTATCGGTAGCAATGGCTTTTATTTTGACAGTTCAACAACATGCATTGCGTTATTTACGTTATTGAGCAGACAATTAGGATTTCGAACATACGAAGCAATGGATTAGCAATATCTTTCAAAATTATTCAGATTGAGATTGTTAGTGTGTTACGCAATTAGGGTGCAGACTTACCTTAGGATCATTACCTTAACATTTTTTTCTGTTGGGGAGTTTGTTGCGCCACTTCTTCTTGTGGTTTTTTAGAACTTTGTTATTTCTCATTAAGAATTAACAAGAATTCACTTACTGAGAAACTAAATTTACATAAAATGTTAACGAGCGTACAATAACGTAGTTAAAAGTAAATTCACAGTAATGAATAAGTTCTTCCCAGTTATAGCACTAGGAAGTGGTGAAGGTCGCGCGTTTTGAGGGACTGTCTTATGTAATTTTGGCGTTCAAAAAGTGATGTTTATCAGCCTAGTTTGAATAAATTACTTTAGATTTTTATGTAATTTAGAGGTCGAATTGCGTCGAAGTACGTACTGATCCGATTCCAATGTTTTTTAGCTACCTACATTATTGCCTAATACCATAATAACATGAAGGGTTTTGTGGTACCTACCGAAATCGCGGGCAGAAGCTCATCGGTAGGAAAATGATTGGTGTAGAACGCGTGTACGACCGGCTGGTGGCATCAAACCTTTACATAATTGTCTTCATCATCATCGGCAGCCGTTCCCCGCACTGCTGAGTATAGTTCTCCTCCCTTGTGTGCCATGCTTCCCGGTCTGTGCGACTTTCAACCAGGTCTTCCTCACAATTCCGTAGTTACCTTCTAAGACACAAAATTTTGTCCAATATGATAATGACCGCGTAGAAACACGGTACCAAAATTAAAATGTTCAGATTTTCACACCAAGATAAATACAGGCCACCCTACCCCCATTCCTTATAACATTAACCGCAGATAACTCATGAAAAATGATCTCCACCCTTTAATGGCACTATGAAGTACCATTGTACCCCGTAGTGTCAGACGGTACCGTCAAGTGACACTTCAATAGGCGCGTCATAATCTATTCTGTGAATAAACTCGGTTAGGTGCTGTGAGTTGTGGGAGCGATGCGATAGATAGCGAAGAGGGTGAGATATAATATCTAAGAATGTTTATTTATTCAAAAACTTTATACTAACACCACATAAACAAAAAGAACAAACATAAGATTGTTTATTATGGAGGTCGATAAATCAAATACAAAGGGAACCCACAAACATTAAAACTTTCACATTTATAATAGGTATTAATCGAATTCAAAGACCCCAGCTTTTGTGTGCTTACTCACTTACTCTGACAGAGTAAAGAATAACATTTAAGGTAATTGAAAAATCTGTTAAAAACATCCAATGTTATGTAACTAGCCTGTATTGTCCCACCGCAGGGCAAAACACAAACACAACAGAACAGAAGAACATTGTTACTAACACACTTATGGACAAAGTCTGAAATACATGACTTAATATTATTATTGATTTTTATGTTTTGACATATCCCGGGACCATGGGGTCCCGGTTCTTTGTAAGGCGTACGAGGGGCCGAAGCCAACTCGCAGAGGCCCTTTTATTATTAAAGGCCTCCCTCTCCCTCTCGGTAGGAGGCAAGCTCGTCCCGCCATCTTCGTCTTGAAAAAATTGATAATAATAAATATCGATTAAACATTTTATTATCAACAACTATCGAGGCTCTCGTTAGGCGGTTGGATCAAGGGCCTAATTCAAAAGGCAGTACTCCTCGATACGGCTCGCATTGTGAGGAGGTTCCTGTCTCTGGAGCCCTAACCACCGGTAGCTTGGACCCTGCTCCCGACATCGGTGGATCACTATTTTTTTTATATTTTTAAATGTTTTTTTTTTATACTAATATTTAAAAATGTATTAAAATAAGACAACTAAATAAATAAACGACATAATATCGATTAAATAAATTATTGAATTTAGGTCTTAACCACGCGCTATAACTACCAAACTGTAGGTTTCATATGACATTTTGTACACAGAAATGTTTAAGTATCAACCCTCACTCTCCCCAAAAAACACACTTTCCTTGTTAAATTATAAACGGACTAGCTGCGCCCCGTGGTTTCATCCGCATAAGTTTCGATCCCGTGGGAATATCGGGATAAAAAGTATCCTATGTGTTAATCCTGGTTATAAACTATCTGTGTGTCAAATTTCATTCAAATCCGTTCAGTAGTTTTAGCGTGAAAGAGTAACAAACATCCGTACATCCATCCATCCATACAAACTTTCACGTTTATAATATTAGTAGGATTAACCTACGCCCAGCATAAAATAGATGATCCACTCGTAGATGGACAAAACAACAATGTTATCACACTTTCCCGGATATAAATCTCGCACTCAGCAGCTTCACATCGCATCGCACTACGACACGATCTTTACTCAAGTTTAGTCACATCACACGCAGACAAGGGTGTATATGATAAACGATCATTACTCACAGGGCATGTACACTCAACCGCACATCCATGGCCACAATGACATCGCCTTTATTCAGTAGCAGTAAGGGCTGTTTTGGTATTTCAGGTCTAACGTTCATTTGACCGTACTTTCTGCCGGGGTTTTTGCGCGTCCACCTTCAGAATGGGTAGTTAAAATAAATGGACTGAAGTTATTGTTTCGAGTGTTTCATACAGTCCCTTTGCGGACCTGATAATGTTTAATATATAATACGGTAGGGGTTCATGATATTTAAACTTTAGTTTTATACCTTTTTGACTCTGCCCATGAAAGGTTGGTTTAAGTCAAAGTGCTCAATGAAGGTGTACAAAACTAACATAACGTCACGCCCGTATTCCCGGCAGGGCTAGGCAGAGGTAGCTACAGTACCTACACCCAGAATTCGCCAGTTATGTTGAAGTCCCATGTAATACGGCATGCTTTGCAGTCTTAAAATTAGCTAGCTCCATTTTTATTGTACCAGGTTGAGCAAATGTAAGGTAGATAGTACAAATTAAAATTGCAGTTAGTTTAGGTTAGTTATTCTTAATTATTATAAAAATAAAGTTAACTTTTCAACTCATCCTCAACTCTGTTGCCTTTTTCCACGTACCTACTCTCGTGTTTCTACAAAGACTGCACTGGTTGAAGCCCCCAGTAAACTAACTGCACTCATACAGAGAACACATGAGCATTGATCATGTTGATAATTTCACACCATTAAGTTCGGAATTACTCACTTAGTTTTCCTTTATCGTCATTCCGAAGCTTGCGTTTCCTAGGAAAGCAGTGCCGTCATATTATAACTGCAGCAAAATGACAGACACAAAAATCTGCGGTATTTTGACATTACGGTGTCAAAATCGCTGTCTATATGAACGGCTGTCATGATACGACAGCACCTTTTTCTATGGAAACCCTAGTTCAATCAACTGAGAAGCTGAGAACTCAAATCCTATTGTTTCATGCCAGTATCGCAGCAGAATCCTGAACAAAGCGCGTCTATAAACCTCTATTCTTCAACCGTTTTTAATGGATGATATCTCCATAATAGCCCGCCTCCTCCCTGCTCTCTTCCACATCATAAAACGCAGGCGATCGTCAGCAGAACTGGAGATAATCTGCAGATATTAATTTATACGGTGACACCCTACGCCGCCATTTTATTGTTCGCTCAGAACTGTCAAGAGGCTCTCGATCTTCTATACTCCACATAGAATGTACTTGTGTTATGAGCATGAAGTATTTAGGCATTTTAATTTAATAAGCGCCTCGCAAATAGGAAGGTTTAAAGTTAAGAAAATCGAGAATTGACATAAGTGCTAAAATTAATAGTGCCCACCCAAAAAAAAGTTTAAAAAAGCTCCCCAAAATTTAAAGGAAAACAGGATCAGAGCAATGTTACTTAGCGGCAAAAATAAATCCTAGTCTGTACCTACTGTCCCAGAGAAAACCTTTAACAAGAAGCTTTACTAGTCAAAATCTGTAATAGTTTTCCGAGAAATGAAAAAGCTCTCTCGTCTGTAATTCCCCGCCATCAGCACAGTTATGACAGGCTAATGTCATTCATTGTTATTGACGGGTAGTGGCGTGCGTTATCAATTTAATGATTAACATTTAGTCAATTTTAACACTTACGTGGTGCCATCATTTCACTTTTGATGTAATAAGAATAACATAGTGAATTAGGCGACATTCCCTCAGGACTGACTCTACCTAGAAAATAGGTCGCATGGTCAGAAAAACTTGATAAAAAAAACGTTTCTAAAATGAATGCGGCAAATGGGATACAATTTTCCAACATTAAAACCTCCGCCCTAGATAGGCGGGAAGAATCGTCGCCCATTGCTCGTTACTGACGCGAAGTTTTTATCAACACCCACCATTTTCTTACCACTTCATTAGTCTATTGGCAACGGCGATACCAACTCCATTTTGCAATCCTCCAACTGTCAAATGTTTTGTACGTCAACGGACTAAGGTTGAAGTTCGAATAAATTTAGTTTGATCGACTCCGAGTTTCTTTTTGCAGTAATGTCAAAGTAGCAATGACATGACGTGGCATTTCTTTTTGTAAAATGAAAAAATCACGGTGATTCGGTCACAATGGAATTACGTTAGATCGAAGTAGGATGGGCCTATTTTTTGCAACAGTTTCCATAACAGCGACTCAATGGAGCGTCCCTAAGTGAAATAGTTTTTCGAAAAACAAAATGGCGTGTCATTTCGCTTTTTTTCTATTTCATCTGATGAAGGCGGGTAGATAGTGGACGCAATTTCGTTCCGAATTCGTGTTTTTGCTTGTTTCACATTTATCAGCGGGAGTGGTGTGTAGGTACTCTTTTAGTTTATTTTCTTTTTTTTTTAGGAGGCATTTTTCATTTGACGATAGACTTTTTCACGTGAATGTATCGTGATAATATTATGATTAGTGATCTTAGTTAATCATAGACAAAAGAAAATATTGTCAAAAAAATGGATCTTGTCTTGAGAAAAATCAACTTAAACTCAAAGAAATTGAACCATTTACAGGCACTTATGTATTGTCAGAGTCGGTCAGTCAGAAATATGAAGCTCATTCCAAGGCGCATGCGCAATTTCATGGACACTTTTAAACTATCATCATCATCATTTCAGCCGAAAGACGTCCACTGCTGGACATAGACCTCCCCCAAGCACATCCACTTCGACCGGTTTTCTCCGAGGTTTTAAATTATATTGTCACAAAATATTAGTAACATCATCAACGCCGTGGCTGATATGCACGAGAAGATCCTTCTGCTCTCTCGAGGTACAGTTGCAGGCTGACGTCAGTAATAATTAGTCATTTTAATCAATCATCATGTGCCATCATCTGCCTGCCTTTTCTCAACTATGTTGGGGTCGGCTTCCAGTTTAACCGGATGCAGCTATATACCCGTATTTAACATGGAGCGACTGCCTATCTGACCTCCACAAGCCAGTTACTGGGTAATACAATACCCCTTGGTAAGACTGGAATTTTAAGCATACATTTTGCCGTTGAAATGATGTCACTACACCAAACTCACCGCATCAACAAAGCCGCGGAAAAGTAGTAAAAGACTGGTAGGTGTATACCCAAACACACATAAACCAGCTTTTTTCATTTCCCTGTAAAGCCCCGATATCCCCCGTATTCCTCTGAAGATACGAGCACATTACATTACTACTTTTACGTCCCATATTCGGTTCGACGAAACAAAAACTGTTTTTCTTTTTGA